>JABUQX010083229.1:17500-30348 GCA_015478945.1 Trachelipus rathkii | reverse complement strand
GAGGAAGAAGAAGATATAATACAACAAATCTCTCAGCACCAGAGAGAGACACGAGACACATAAGAATGCCAAATACTGTTATCTATGGTAGTCTAGAATAAAAGAATACCCAGAGAAGAACCCACCCAATATCATCCCACGAACATGACTTTCGCTACAATAACCAGCTGTTCCCTAGTTATGTTTTTTAAAGATAACCTATATTAATTAATATAGGCTAAATTCTGTACCTTCATACTTTTTATATGCATTTCATTATATGTTATTTATTAATTTTATTGGTATTATCTAAATATTATTTGACTTATTTGTCTTCATTTAAGATTATGATTATAATTTATTAAATATATGTATTATATAGTAAATTTATTTATTTTATTCGATTATATTATTATTCATTAATGTTTTTTATATATTGTTCTTGCCCCGCAGTAATTGCAGGTGGTAATAAAGTAATAATAAATTAAACCATTTACCCAAGGTTCCAGAATTGGTATCACAGTATTATCCGCAATTTATTGAAAAATACTATTATTGAGTATCTTTTTAAATGATATATGTAATTCTACTTGATAATAAAAAAATATTATATTATCTAAGTTATTGTAATTCTATTTTCTACGAGCTTAGCACTAAGGCGTAAGTAATTGATAACTTAAGCTTGTAACGTATAAGCTTAGATGAAAATTATTAATATAAACATTTATATTCTTATTTCTATTCATTACTTATTATTATTACTGATATTTATATCATTATATTTATAGAGACTCTAACTGTAACACTCTATTAAAAATTATATTTATTATTTATGATTATGATTATTAACGTAGGATTAATGATTATTATTAGATTGATGAATAGAATGATTTATAAGAAACTTATTTTAGTCGCTATTCTTGTTAAGTGCCATAGACCAAGGGGTAAGTCAAGTCAATGAATGTTAAGATTTTATTATTGCTGATATTATTGTAATTATTATTATTTAATATTACTTAATATAAGTAAACTTATTAATGTTTTATATTGGTGTGTTATCAATTGCACTTTGATATTTCATGAATTTTTTTTCGTTTTTTTTTAGTATTACTTTTTTTTTTTAATATTGATATTAATATATTAAGGTATATAATATATTGTTATAACGTAGTGCTAATATATTATTATTTATTATATTATAATGTATGTTATATTATCTATTATTATATAAGTATATAAGATAGTATAGTATAGTGTATAATGTATTATGTCTATTAATTATTTCATATGTATAATAGTTATATATTTAATATATATATAGTATTATATGATATATTTTTAGCAATATATAGTATATTATATATATATTAGTATAGATATATATTACAGCTTCAACAAATTCGGTAGGAAACCAGTGCTTCATCTTACGTTGCTGCATATGACAACCGTAATAAGCATGGGACAAAATTTCAAAACAAATAAAAATTATGAAATTGTTGAGCTTTTGGAAAAGAATCTAAGAATCTAAAATTATTAAACAGAAGCAAAATTTTATTTTTTTTTTCTCTATCTTTTTTTCAGCTGAAAATATAAACATTATAAATTACATTGTTGTTTTTTCGGCCTAGTTGTCATGTTATTTTTCTGTTTATTATATATATATATATATAGTAGTATGTATAATGTATGTATTATATTGTTATTTTATATTTATATTATCTTATTATATATCCTATTACATTTCGAATAGTAATAGATTACTATTATTATTGAGTTTATTATTATTATTAGTAAGTTGTTGATAATTAATTATTATTGTAATTGAATTTAATGTATTTATGACTATAGATTTATTATTATATGTATCTATATTATTATTAATTATTATCATTAATTTATGTTCATTAAAATTATTTATTATCTTATTAATATTAATTATTTAATATTATACTAAATATAACTAGAGCAATTGCCTATTATTATGAATAATATTACATCATTTTTATTTATATACATTTTTTAGTTTAATTATTATAATTATTTTTAATTTATTAAAATAAATCCTAGTAATATAATAATTAGTAATAATATAAAATATCTTTATAAGTATATATATATATATATATATATATCTTATATATTTATATATATATTATTATATAAATATAATATTAACTTATATCATATATTATATCATATAATAGATATTATATATATATTATATATATCATATATTATATATATTATATATAGTTACTACTATACTAATAACAGGGTGCTTACTAGTCAGTATATATATATTATAGGTAATATATATAAGTAGTATAAAAATGTTACGTAAACCTAAACCTTAAATGATTATTTTTATTTAAACTTTGAAAACATTTGTTTTATATATATTATATATATATAGTATATATATATTAATAATATATTTTATATATTGATATTATATTAGTATTATATATATATAAATAGTATTATTATATAATAGTAATTATATATATTATATATAGTATTTATATTAATTATTAATATATATATATACTATACTTTATAATATTATTTATTATATGTATTATATTATACTATATTAAATCATATTATATTATATATTACTATATTAATATTAATAGTATATTTATTATAATAGTATATTATTATATAATATATCCTCTATTGCTTTGCATTTCAATAATTGTATCAATGTCCTTCTGTTCATACTTCCTTCATATTGTAAGCCCATCTAATGATGGATAGTGACTTTCCGCAAAACCATCAATTCGACGGTAGAGTTTCTTCGGTAAGAAGTCCTGTGAAACCAATTGAACTAAAATTAAAATGTTAGAATAATATATTTTCATATAATTAAAAAAGGGAAATTAAAAAGTGAAAAATGAATTTTGATAAATATTACTCTGATAATATTCTATAAATATTTAATGCTTTGCTTTTATAAAGATAAATAAAAACAATAGTATTTGGTATAATTCATTCATTCCTTTAGCCACATTCTCTTCCTCCCGCAACCAACTAAATAGTAATCGGATCAAGTTCTAGAGAATCACTAACAAACGAATGAAAATGATATCTTTTGTGATAGATTATCTAGACAATGAACTTTGCTTAAGCCATGAAATGAGTAATGTGTCCTTATATCATCACTTTAATTTACACGAAAGTATGGAAAAAACAGCCTAATATATATTTATACTATCATATACTATTAGTATATATAGTATTGTATTATATATATTTGTATATATATATATCTTAGTTTATATTTTAGATATATTATACTAATTTACTTAATTATAGTATGATATATATATCATAATTATATATATATATTATTTATATATTTTTCATATATATATTGTTAAATTATATGTACATATATATATTATACTAAGATAGTATTATATTTATACTTATTATGATATTATATATTATACTTATATTATTTATCAGTATACTATATAGTATAGTATATTATTACTATATTATATATTTATATATATAACTAGTATAATATACAATATACTATATATATCTACTATATATATGCTTCTTGTGTCATGGGTGGCATAATCGCAATTTATTATTAAGATCTTAAACAAGAACATATAGTGGAAAGGTAAAGAATTACTGCCTTCTCCGGGATTGGAAACCACCACGCGTGTTGGCGACATGGAACAATATAACTTCGAATGCTTTAATCCACTCTGTAGAAAAACCCTTGTGTTACCAAAATAGTTGTGTTCAAAGAACAAGTTTGGGGGCAATCTGGTCTCGTTGATAGGCCGACTAGTCAACACAGTTGTGTCCAGGTCCTTCCATATCTCCTCTGTCTTTAATAAATCCTTGCTAGTGTTTAAACTTATTCGCGATAACGCGCAATTTTATTAGGTATGAGTCTTAAAGCATAAAGAACATTTGGTGGGAGAAGGTTAAAGAAATTTTATCTACGCCCTTCTCGAGGGAGTGAATCCCACCGCGTTTGTTGTGACTGTAGAACACATTTTTACTCGTATTGCCTTTAATTACTTGAGCTAAACTCCCAACTCAAAAATAGTTGAGTTCAAGAGCAGTTTAAAAGCAATCGAGCTCTCCCTTCATGGCGACAGATCATCACATTCTCCACACTGTCCAAGTCCCTCGTTTCGTATATTTTCTGTTTTTTTTTTTTGTTTGTTTTCTGGTTCTAAAAATTGAAATACATTTTGCCGCTTAACTTATGATAGTTCGTAAGCAAAGAACTATAGTGGGAAGGTAAAGAAATTACTAGCGTCTCCGGGGGCTGAACCACCGAGTGGTTTGGAACGTTGAGGACAATATTACGGGATGCTTTAGCACTTCGGCATCCCCCCCAACCCAAAAAAAGTTGTGCCCAAGGAATATTTGCGATGGTAATTGAGCCTCCCTTCAAGCTCGATATTCACTCAGGATGGTCCCAGCTCCGTCTCCTATCCTCGTTCTTTAATAATTTGTAAGGTGCGCAAATAACTCTAGCCAATTACGTCTCAATTTATTAGATATTCTGTTATCCTTAAACAATATGGGAACATAATAATTGGGAAGTGCTTATATTCTTGAATGTACTATCTTCTCCGGGATTGAAGTCGTGCTAACCTTCGCGTGTTGCGATTGAGGACAATATACTCGATGCTTAATTCTCATCGTTGAGTGCTATTCGTCCCCCAGTACCCCATAAAAAGTCTGGGTTCAAGACATTTCAAAGTAAACAGCATTCCCTTTCAAGTGCGCACATCACTAGGTTGTCTCTCAGCCCTGTTCCCTAATTCCTTGCTTCTTAATTAATTTGTCTAGGCTGTTAAATATGTGCAATAATCGTCATATTTTAATTATTTAGGATCTTAAAGCACAGGAACATATAATATATATATAATACTATATATATAGTATAATATATAGATTATTATATATATATATAATATAGTACTATCATTATATTATATATATATAGTTATACTATACTATAGTATAGTATATATATTATTATAATATATATATTATATGTTATAGTATTAATAATCAGGACCCTCTACCGCTAGCAAACAGCGTGCATAATCCAAGGGCGGCAGAATATGAGCGCTAGCGAGGTGTTTGTCCAGAAGGCATAATAAAAAATACACTATATATTTATGTATTATTATAATAGTATATATATATATGATATATTTTATTAATGTAATAATATATTTTATAATTAGTATATTATATACTATATTATTATATATATATGGTAATATATATATGTATATATTAAATAATATGGGAGGGTAGTCGGGCTTAGAGTTGAGTATAACGTTTGAAGATATGGTAAATCGTCTCGGCAGGTATCAGTTGAAATTGACTGGAGGTCGAAATGATCAAGAAACCGGAGCGAGATGGTGATTGATATGGATTTGGGAAGTTGTGTAATTTATGAGGCGTTTATTGGATGGTATAGTGTTCCTAGAGGATTTGGAGGGAGAGCAGTAATTCACGTACCTCTCTTTAATTATGAAGGGTAAAGGCGGAGGATAAAGGGAACTTAGAACTTAATAGGGAATTAGTTTATTGAGTGTAGTAGTGGAAGATACTAGAATCGGTTTTTTGGTCGACAAGAGTGCGTCGACAGTGACTGAAGAAACTGATTGGTGACAGAATACCAAGGTGCGTTTAGGAGTGGTAGGGGATGTGTGGATCAAATCTTTTTACATGAAGACAAATGATTGAGAAAAATGAGCGAAGAAGAAGAAGTAAATTGTCATTTTTAGGTTTATGAATTATGCACAGCGTTATGTGAATAGGTTAACAGCGAAGCTCTTATGGTAGGTGGTTAGTGAATTACATGGTGTGGGTCGGTTAGGCTCTCTGAAGGAATCAAAGTATGTTATGAGGATTGTGGGCCGGTGTAAGATGACGAGTGGTCTGTCAAATTTGATACTATGGATCAGTATTACAGTAGCGGAGTAAACAGGGTTGTGTTTGATGTCTCCTTGTTCATTCATTATTTCATACATGATAAATCTGGTTATGAAAAAATTAGAGGCGGGGGTGGCAGGAACAATGTGGGGTGTAGACGATGATCGGAGAATGGTAGATGAGTCGGAGGGGTAAACCTACCTATACTATCGGATGATTGGATTCTCTTTGTGCGAATACGAAAGAGAGTTTAAGAAGATTGTAGAGAGATTTTGGGCAGGGTGTGGCTAAAAGGAGGGGTTTGAAGTAAGGTGGTAGAGTAAGAGTAAGGTTATTTCATTTGTGATGTGAGGGAAGGCACTGCAGTGTGAAGTTATGCTCAGAGTTGTGAGTAGGCTGGACATGAGTGGTCTGGAGTCTTAAATAGTTCTAGGGTATGTGTTAGAATGAGAATGGGGACGATGAATGCAGAGTGTAGTAGGAAAGTAGTTGTGAATATCAGGAAGGTTGGCCTGGTGCAGATTGAATATTCGTGTGGTCGCTAATTAAAAGGACTAAGTTCTGGAGTTGCGCTAATTGTCCTCCATTGAGGGTAGTTGTTACTCCTTGTGTGATTGTATTAGTAGTGAGACTATGGGTTGTAAGATGTATATTTGAGTCTAATTATTGTATTCCTGTTATGAGGACCAATCTAAGGGGCGTGCTAGGTGTGAGAAGAATTTGATAAAATGTAGGAATGAGTGCGTATTAGTAGAGTTGTTGTGGTTGTGAAGAAATGGGGTCAAATGAGAGAAAAATGACAATATGTTGAGCAATGTCTTGGTTCATGTGGAAGAGGCATGAATGATAAGTCGGTTTGGTATAAGCGGATGTATGTGGTGAGTGGTTTGGAACTCGACCGGCTGGGAAACCGAAAGAAAAGTGGATTGAGTGAGTAATAGTGAGTTTGGCAGAGAAGAAATGTGAGTTTGCAGAGGCGAGAAGAAGGTGCATGATAGTAGAAGAATGGCGGGGTGTTGTAAAGGGGTATGTTGTGGCCTGTGCACCCTGGGCCAGGGGTAATTAGAACCCTACCACTGAACGATCTTACCATATGTTGGAGGATCCGTCGCGGTCCGCTGAAGTCTCTAAAGTAGAGTTTTCTCTGATGCTACAGTTCTTACTAATTTAATGGGTTCAGAGGGGGGGGGGTAAAGGCAGGGGCTTTCTTTATCTAAATTTGTCATCATTCTCCTACGTGCTTTCTTTCCGATGCATGTAATAGCACCTTACTCCAATCTTGGGGAAAAAGGTAGATGACGAAGAACACAGATATATATATTAATATAATATATATATAGTATATATATGATATATAATATATATATATATTATATACTATATGATATATATATATAATATAGTATAATACTATATATATATTATATATATATATATATAATTTTAACTATGAATTTGGTGAAAATTGTTTTTTTTTTGCCTAGAGGCGACATGAAATGGGTAGAGGGCCCCTGTGTAATTATATATACTATATATACTATATACTATTATATAATATATATATATTATATATATAATATAGTATCATATATATATAATTATATATAATATATATATATTTATTAATATACTTCGAGATTGTAATCTTATGACCACCTCATTTTCTGTACTTATTAGACCCATGAAAATAAATCTTCATTCCGATCTACAGGGTTTGGTGCCAATATAGAGAAAATTTTGTTTTGAATTTTCTTTGTCGTATATTGTAGTACTTTTTTCCACAGAATCCATGGTAATTTAGTCGTTTTCCAAGGTCCTGTTTATATATACTATTATATATTATTCTATTAATAGAGATAGTTTATATACTATATATATATATATCATAATATATATATTATATTATATTTATAATATTATATATAAATATATATTTTATTTTTTTTATATATATTAGGTTTGGGTTATAATTAGTGTATAGTGGGGGTAGTTTATCTATACTACCTTTATATGATGGCCGCAAAATACCTGCATCTATCGATTCTTATAATACTAAACATATTTCCTGCCCCCTCCCCATTTAAGTTTTTTTCCGGTTAGGATCGTTCATAAAATGCTAAGCTTTTAGTGAGCGGCCATTTTAATGTGCAAAGCTAAGATTTTTTATGGTTCGGGCGTTTAAAGGCTAATGCGAAATTCAACTCATGTCGGCCTGACTTGGGAATTTCCATTACATCGTTAAATTTTGATGTTTGATGTATCAAAGTATAGGTTTGTAAGATTAGTTAGACTGTTTTCGACGGTTTTGGATCTTTAAACCGTCAGGAAATCCAAGTCATGTCGGCCGTTGACTTGGGTTTTCCCTAACTTGGTCAGATTTTGACACTTGATGTGACAAATTAAGGGGTTTCTAAAGTTGAGGAAGCCGTTCCAATGGTCTACGATACGTTTGGGTCTTAGTCCCACCATCTATATACACGGTCATGAGTCATAGGGTCAGTGTTCGAGTTTTTATGCTTGATCTTACTTCTTTCTGATTGCTGATGGTAACACCTCTGCTGAGGCGAGGTCTTCACACCGCAACGCCCCATGCAAGCTGTTGTTGAGTTCTTTTACTTTGACATGGCTGGAGCTATATGGAAAATAAGCTGCCAACATGAATCGCAGTCACGGAAGAGCTCGGAGCCTAAGTAAGCTCATTATACGGAGCCGGAGCTGGAGCCGGAGATGGAGTTGAAATCTGTATAACCTATGAATAATAGCTCGAGCAAGATGCCTTTCCCTATGTTTACAAACATGAGAAACTTGATTTTGATGGTTTTATGTTTTCCAATTGATGAGGTCCCTGATGAAAAATCAGAAGATAATTTGCAGAGTCATTACATAGCTAGATTAAAAGGTCAGAGCTCGGGGCGGAGTCAGAGTGTTGGGTTTGAAACCTCCGCTGGGCAGATTTCTGAAGATGCTGTCAGCGACTTGTATCAATGTAGGTAAATCGCTGTATTCGACTATCGTATGCTGAGTTCCGAAATACTATCTGGTTAAAACTCTCTAACGGTTCTGCATAAAACACCCAACGCGAGTCGCTCCGCAATTAGCCACCGGCTCGATATAGCGCGGGAACCAATCGCGCGCGTACCGGCAGGAGCCGGATACTGACGTGTTTCGACTCTTAAATATATTCCTTGTTGTGAGTATTTTTGATTTCAGCTATAGATTGTCACTTTTAACAAAGTGATCTATCACCATTATATATGTTTTAATTTCTTCTTCATTATACCGCGTTTTCTGATACATCGTTTACGTTTAGTAAACATTGACTTCTCTTTTACTATTTTTCGACGAGAAAATTTAGATCCTTATTTTCATTAATTTAAAAAAGTTTTTTATCAAACATTTATGTTTGTTTTTGCTAAAAATTCTGGAATTTTAAATAAGAATTATTATAATAATCCTAATCACATTAACTTGTCAAGTTACGACAGTTTTTAATAAGTATGGATATTAGTAAATTTATGATCCGGAGGATCTAGCCGTAAACATGTCTTTGTTAAGCAGGAGCTAACCAGGCTGTTGGGAACCTTTCTGCTTATAAAATATTTTAAAATGATTGGTTTGGTAGACATTTTTTGAACCAGGAGCCTATAAATAGGTGGTTCACACCTGCTTACTCAGCAAAAGTTCTATATGAAATATAAAGATGTCAATTCAATTTTCGCGAAGGAATAATCACCATTAAGTCATGGAAAATGTGTATAGACAAAAAATTATTTGGTGCTTGAGACTTTGATTTGATGCATTAAAACTATAATCAAAGATAATAGCTGAACCTTCACTGTGGTACTTGCATGCATTTAGATATTCAGTATTTTTACTCAGCAAAACATTCAATTCAGAATAGTGAAATATGTGAGAGATGTATCTTTAAGGGGACGGAACAGGGTTAATTTAATTATATTATTTTTTATTTTTATTGGGATAAATGATTAATGATCCACCATTCGAAAGAAGAAAGCAAGCTCTACATGAGATTATATAGCCTACATTTAGCAAATTTTCTATCGTAGAACCTTTCATAATTTCATCCCAAATGTCATGAAATCAGGTCAATTACTTATCAGCAAGTTTTTACAAAAAATGAATTCCTGTGAGCTACAAAAGAGATTTTAACGCGCGACTTCTAAATGAATATTCCGCAGAAACAGAGATGTTGAGTAGAAGATATCTAAAACATTAGCAGCGTCATAGGGTCACATATTTTTTGTTGTGTGCACAAATAATGGCTTATTTTCGTATTTTCCTAAGACTAAATAAGTTATAAAAAACTTTATCAAAATTTATTCGAACTTATCAAAACGAATCATACATCAAAATAGGGCTAAAAATGTCATATTTAAATCTAAAAACATAGGGAACAACTATACAAAATGTCCTAGCGGTTATGTATTTTGTGTCTTATATTCCTCCAAAATCATTATTCAAACACTCATGTAAAAGAAAAATAATATTTTTGTGTGATAAAGACAAGAAGTTGAATCCGCTAGCAACGGCAAAATCGTTGGTATACGAAAAAATCTAATTAGTAATTGAGATAATAATAAAAAAAATGTTTAATCTTGCCTAAAATCTAATAAGCTGACTGAAAATTTCATTCGAATCGGTTTCATAATAATAAAAAGTTATGTGCAAAACCCAGTACTATGAAAATTCTCCTCAAAGTACTTCACTAATCTCAAAAAAATAAAAAAAAAATCGCGAAACTTTTTTTATTAACGTGCCGATTATTAACATAATTATTTTTCCTGAGCATTGGGTAAATTGGGAAAGATAGACATATTTTGTTTCGGTAAATATTTTGTATGTCAAAAACGGTCTTTTGTCCGCTGCTCAGTTTTGGGTATAGACTTCAAAATTTCAAAAGGTTTCTCCGTGATCCAACCAGCAAGAACCCGTTGGTTATATTAACAAAATTATTTATCTCAATAAAAACATTGTGTATTCTCGTTGAGTATATATAATAACCGACAAAAAATTTCACGTCCCATCTAGATGAATATAAAGATGGTTTGCAATTGCTCTACCAATCATTAAAAAATTTTTTGTTTCTACCTCGAAATAAAAAAAAAACGAAAACTTTTTTTTTATTTATACTATCATTTTGAAATTTTAACAGCATATATAATTGGGTGAAGATACGCATTTTTTATTCTAGACTTAAACTATTATGTATGCTAGAAAAGATATTGCACGCTGTTCATGGTAAAACATTTCGAAGTCTTTTCAGAAAGTTTTTTCGGTCGTGATTTTAGCATCAAAACCGTGGGAATACGAAATATTAATCTAAATAAAATATTGTGACTTGTAGATGTTGCAACTAAGCTGTGAAAGTTTATCATTGTTAATTCGGACAAATATTTACAAAAGGTTACATGCCACAATTATATATTTTTTTTTTGGAAAAAAAAAAAAAAAAAAAAAAAAAACGAAACTTTCTTATTTATTTATCCGATCAATACGAAATTTTCAGATCATATATAAATGGACGAGATTAACATTTTTTGTTTAAAATATTTTTTTTTTGTAAACCCAAGGGGTTTGCCGCTGCTTATGGGGAAAATTTTGAAAACTTGAAAATTTTCCCATGCACAGCGGCAAATCTACTCTGTATACTAAAAATCAGAGAGTTTTCTTCAATAATAACCGCTAGTAACCATGAAGGAAGTTGTTCCTCTAAATATCCTTGAAGAAATCATGAAAATTATGTGTTGATAATGGTGGTTAACATTCACACGTCAAGTAATGTTCGCTGTCCAAAGGCTTCTCCCCAAACTGTTTGAAAAACAATATACTGTAGAGGTCTAGGTAGAAAGAAGGTTCTGTCCTAGCGATGAAAGATAAATCCCATTTTCCACTGAACATATGTAATGTCAGGTTGGGCTCGAACATTATGTTGTATTCTTGTACACAATATTTCGTTTCTTTCAAGTCTCATTGTTGCTATTAGTATATTTCTGGCCTTTAACATTTTTCCTTCACATACCACACAAACTAAACATGCTCTTACTTTTTCACCAAATTTTAGGAACATATCAAGTAGTCTTAAAGATTGTCAGGGTGGAGGCTTCATTCAATGATTGACTGCTTCTCTCTATCATCGTTTTGGAGTAAGAGACCTCTTATAGTGGGATTTGTGTAACTTAGGAACGACCAGCTCACCCTGATGCACGGAATTCTTTCTTCATTAATTTATGTAACTTTGCTTGTTTATTTTAAATTTATCATTACTGAAGATCAAATCTCTTCCTCTTCTTAACAAAAATAAAACTCTACTCTGTTCCTTTATATTATCGGCATTATTAATAAATTTGTGAGGAAAGGTCTTTTATGTTTTCTTGTTGATAATTTTGAGATCCGAATTTTTAAAGTTTTGACTATTTGGTCATTCAACACTTTATTTAAAAAATTAGTCTAAATAAACTCCACTACAGTACGCATTCTTTCATCATCTTTTTTCTCTGAAATAAAAATTATAGGTGATTTCAATGTCCACCATTGTCAATATGTGTACCTCTTGTTCTCTTTTAATTATCTGCCCATAGCAACCTTAATCAATTGAAGAGGTTCAAGAGGGAATCATATTCCTGATCGTCTTGGAGATGAATCCTATACATAAGACCATTTGTTAACTTCTAATTACACGCTTTATTATATTAAATTCTCTCCTGCTCTATGTTTCTTTGACTACTTTCTTATAGCTATCCTGTTCCATCTTTCTTTTTATTATCTTGATAAATTTCCGCAGGAATGTTCTCTTCAGAAATTAATGTCGTTTTCAAATTCCAAAGAGTAATTTCATTCTAAAATCATGAAAAATCTATTCTCAAATCTAGAAGCAAATGCAATAATCTGTCTGCTTAATACTCTCTCTCTCTCTCTCT
>JABUQX010083229.1:0-7500 GCA_015478945.1 Trachelipus rathkii | reverse complement strand
GCATGGAATGCAAAACAGAGGAAGAAATGAAGAAGAAAGGAAGAAGGAGGAAAGGAGGAAGGAAGAAGAATGAGGAAGGAGGAGTCTGAGAAGGATTCAGAGTCAGAAGAGTCGGAGTCAGTACCGGCTCCGGTGCTGGAGCCGGTGCGGTGCTGAGGTTATAAACATTCGTATAACAACAATGTTGGTATCCTTATATATGTTATCGAGTCTGTGGATTTCGAAAATAATGGTTTCAGAACCATCAAGAAAAAAAAAATAAAATTTCCTATTCTTTTATTATAACTTACAAAATTTACGTTTTTACATACACTAAAACAGTAAATCAGTAAATCAGTAAATCAAAACTGCCCTCCTCAGCCCTTCCGTGATCTATTGATATATTAATCTATTGATCTATTGATTCAAGTTACATTTCGAGTATCCTTTTGGATAAAACATAACATAAAAACAAATTCTTTATACACTGATCAACGAATATATGCTAACGTAACAAAGTTTTCACATTTAATAAAGCTTACTTAGCATCATCTGAACTTATGAATATGATGCAACAACAACAAGACTGACACCACCTTAAAACATGAAAAACTCGTTAACGTTAAAAAGTTCTACACTTAATACAGTAAAGAACTAACTTTACATTACCAAAATCTGTCTAAGTAGTCATCATTCAACAAAGTTATAAATGTATCATATTAACGTTAATTTAACAATACCCGAATTTCATCGTCATATTATTATCTAACCATGTCAGATTATCATTACAATAGCAACGAATATATTAAACGAACAAATTTTTTACATATATCATATAATATTTAACAAAAAATTCTTCTACCTAACCTTACCTAACCTGTCAAATCCCCCAACAAATAATTGCAAACATAACAAAGTTTTATCCAAACATAACATAAAAATAACAAAGTTTTATCCAAACATAACATAAAAATAAGTTCTTTGAATAAAATATCATAGTAAAGTGTAATAGTTTACCGAATTTAAAGCAGTAATCAGTAAATCAAACAACCCGTCCCCTCCCCACCTCCCTACCCATCAGTTTCACACCTTTTGGTATTTAACCTCTAAGGATAAGGTACATATCGAGAACCATCTTCAGGATAAACATAGACAAAATAGTCTTTTATACTAACCAAGAATATAGGTATAACGTAACATTCTCTTTCACATCAATAAAGCTAACATAGCATTACCAAAACCAAGAATGTAATGTACAATGACAAAACCTAACACACTTTACCCACGAATAAACTACTAACATTAACAAAGTTCCATACTTAACAACAGTAAAGTACCTAGCACAGCGTACAAAACGTAACCTATTCACCCTTTTTCATACATATCTCTAACATATCAATGTTAATTTTTACATTAACACTATTGATTTACGTCGCATTTCGAGTATCATTTCGAATAAACATAGCACAAAAATGAGTTCTTTATATACTAACCAGCGAATATATGCTAATTAACAATGTTTTCACATTAATAAAGCAATACATGCATCATATGAATAAGAAAATAATGTACAACGGACAAACCTAACACAACTATACGCGCAATAAACTGTTTAAAATTAACAAAGTTCCACACTTAATTACCTGCAAAGTAACTAACTTTACATACAAAACGTAACCTATTCATACTTTTTCCAAGCACATCTCTAATTTATTAACGTTAACCTTACATTGACACAGTAACATTTATCAAAAATGTATCATAACCTTGTCCGAATATCATTCAGACCAAAGAATATATGCAAACGTAACAAAGTTTTTTACATTATCATAGTAATATTTTAACAAAAATTTCTCATTACCTTACCTAAATATCATAATCCCCAATAAATAATTGCAAACATAACAAAAGTTTTATCCAAACCATAACATAAAAATAACAATAGTTTTATCCAAAACATAACATAAAAACTTCTTTGAATAAAAATATCATAGTAAAAGTGTAATAGTTTACCGAATTTAAAGCAGTAAATCAGTCAATCAGTGAATCAAACCACCCATCCCCTCCCAACTCCTCCCTACCCACCCGTCCGTGACCTCTTGATCTATCGATCTAATGATTCAGGTCACATATCGAGTACCATTTCGGATAAACATAGTACAAAAATAAGTTATTTATATTACTGAACCAGATGAATTATATGCAACGTAACATTAATATAAAAGCTAAACATAGCATTACCAGAACTAAAAATATTATGTACAATGACAAAACCTAACACACTTTACGCACGATAAACTATTAGTAACATTAAACAAAGTCCATACTAACAGACAGTTAAATACCTAGCACAGAGTACAAAACGTAAAACCTATTGACCCCTTTTTCCAAGCATATCTCTAACATATCAATGTTAATTTTACATTAACACTATTGATTTACGTCGCATTTCGGGTATCATTTCGGATAAACATAGCACAAAAATGAGTACTTTATATACTAACCAGCGAATATATACTAACATAACAATGTTTTCACATTAATAAAGCTAACATAGCATCATATGAACTAAGAAAATAATATACCTAACACAACTTACGCTCTAATAAATGTTAACTTAACAAAGTTCCACACTTAACACCAGTAAAGTAACTAACTTACATACAAAAAAACGTAACCTTGTTCATACTGTTTTCCAAGCATATCTCTAACAGATTAACGTTAATTTTACATTGAACACAATAATATTTAGACAAAAAATTTTATCAAGACCTTTTCTAATTATCATACAGACCAACGAATAACTGTAAACATAACAAAGTTTTATCCAAACATAACATAAAAATAAGTTCTTTGAATAAAATATCATAGTAAATTGTAATTGTTTATACTGATTTTAAAGCAGTTAATCAGTAAATCAGTAAATCAAACCATCAACCTCTCCCCACCCCTCCCACCATGACCCTTTGATCTATTGATCTTTGATTCATGTCACATTTCGAGTATCATTTTCGGATAACATAACACAAAAATAAGTCTTATATACTTACCAACGAATATATGCTAAGTAACAAATTTTTACATAATAAAGCTAACATAATCATAACCTGAACTAGAATATAATGTACAACGACATACCTAACACACCATACGTACGAATAAACTACTAACATTAACAAACTTCCGAACTTAACAACAGTAAAGTACCTAACACATCGTACAAAACGCAACCTATTCACACTTTTTCAAGCATATCTCTAGCATATCAATGTTAACTTTACATTAACATCGTAATATTTAACAAAAATTTAGCATAACCTGTCTTACATTATCATACTTGACAACGAATATAGATGCTAGTAACCAAAATTTTTACTTCAAACTTCATAATATTTAAACAAAAAATCATTCATAACTTCGTCTAAATATCATAATCCCCAACGAATAATTGCAACATAACAAACTTTTAACCAAACATAACATTAAAAAAAACAAAATTTTATCCTCACATAACCATAAAAAATAAGTTCTTTGAATAAAAATATCACAGTAAAGCGTAATAGTTTACTGATTTTAAAGCAGTAAATCAGTAAATCAGTAAATCAGTAAATCAAACCATCCCATCCCTGCAGTCCCTTACCCACCCATCCGCCTATGATCTATTGAACTATTGATTCAAGTCATTATATTTCGATTATCATTTTGGATAAACATAACATAAAATAAGTTCTTTACATACTGACCTACGAAGTTATGCTTACGCAGCAAAAAAATTTTAGATCATAAGCTAAACATAATCTTAACCTTGAACTAAGAATATAATGTACAACATCAAACCTAACATACCTCACGTATGGAATAATTCATTAACATCCTGTAAAATTCCCTACTTATCAGAGGTAAAGTAGCTAACAGGTCATACAATACTCGAATTGTTCCACTTCCCGCATATCAGCAACAGGTAAAGACGTATTATCTAAGAAAATCCCTTAACAAAATGACCAATCTATCAAAGATACCAACATCTTGAACCATGAATTGACACTATCTTCATCAAAGTGTCACTCGTCTCGAGTATGACATCATTTGAACTATGAATAAACGTAACATTAGCAAAATTCTCGGCAAACCTAACACAACTCAACAAAAAACTCAACCATCTCGGCTACACGTTTACCTAACAACATCATCTCAGTTAACACAGTAAACATTCTACAAAAAACTCATCAATTTCTTAACAAATGCAGTGGTTTAATTTCACACTGTTCTAGTAACATCTTAACATAACGTACCTAACTTACAATAAACAAGTTTCATTAATCAGAGTATCTAAAGCTAACACACACCTCAGAGAGAAAAACCCAAGGGGATGGCCCCTTGAAAAAGAAGGTAGTGACATCCCTGAAGAGAGGAAATACAGTTAACACCGACAAAGGTCGTAACGCGTTTTTTACGCCTCAGCAACTCTCGGGCGAAGACTCTACCCTCCTTCGGCGGCGGTAAATGCCCGCTATACACCCTAGTCGAACCGAATAAAGTGATGTGATCTATAGACACTACATTGATTAATGAAAAAACTGATCTTATTCGATCAAGTTAAATACATTATGTAAAATACTTACCTACCGAACTGACAGTGTCGAAAACCCAAATTAACATGCGAATCTTGTAAAGCAATTGATGAGTTGTGTAATGAATATACTGTGATTATGAAGATGATGCTGTTAAGAAACCGTAGAGCCCTAGGTATAAGTTTATGCTTGAGTTAGTGTTATGTTTGCCACAGACGCAATTGCTAACTGTCTACGCACTAAACTCATCTTTCATAGTTCAAATGATGATCATACATACTACGACAGACAATCACACTTTGACGATGATAAATAGAAGTTAATTCATATTCCAGCAGTCTGTCACACTACATGCCTCACAAAAATTGGTTCACCTTTGTTAAGGATTTGTATCCAGACTCAATACTCGCATTACCCCTGTTGCAACATATGCGGATAAAAAGTACCGGCCAGAAACACTATCAGAGTTATATGACTAACAATGATAGCCGATTAAGCTACGTTATACACTTTGATTAAGTAATAGGAACATTTACAGAGAATAGATTAACGGACATATTCATTACGCGAAGTATGCAATTAAGGATTTGAATTGTACATATATATCTTAGTTCAGGTTATGATATGTGTTTATTTATGCTAAAACTTTGTTGCATAAGAATTGGGACAAAAACAAAAAACAAAACACAAAAAAGAAAACAAAACAAAAAAAAAAAAACAAAAAACAGCAGAGAATGACACACATATTATAAAGAGGGGCAGATATATTTTTAAATTCAAATATTACAAGGAAAGACAACTATATATAATAATATATTATAAGTAACAAAATAAAAAACAATTAACTACAAAAACCAATATAACAACCATAATAATACTATACACCTATATAAGAACTACACACACTACTACCTCATACAACACTATAACCACATACCACAATAAAATCAATAACAAAATATAATAAATAATATAAAAACCAACACGAAAACAAACTAATGCATTATAACTACCCATAATAAGCACTATAATAATAACATACTATAATAACACCCACATACACACCAAAAACCGTAATACCACAATAACTACAACATATAATATGTACCTACCAAAATAACTAATCAAAACACAATAAGGATATAATACATATATATTCTAAAATAATGAGTACACCTACAAGGATAATCCACATAATTTGTACCGCTAAATATTCTCTACTATCGACAACAGTCTTCAGTCTATATCACAACACCACGCAACAAAACCGCACACCTGCATTTACTATTTAATACAATTATATATTTTATAATACAACTCGCCTATAATCAACATGAACATTACACATTCAAACAACACAACAAATACTATCATAATAAAGAAAATTCAATTGACAACAGAACTGCTGAATAGTCATATAGACCTTTCTTAGTTACTTTAATCACAAGTAAAATTAACTATAAAAAGTAGTTGCGAAAAATATTTGATTTGATTGAGGCAAGCGACCTTAAAGAACTATTTATTGTTTTTTTATTTTATTTCAGTTTAATATGTTTAATTTGAAAATAGAAAATTTAATTCTTCTTTCCTTTCAAAATTCTGTTTTATAACATCATCAATTAGTTGTGTTTTTTCCCAAAACTCTTTTCATCTGATGACCTGAGGCAAACCATAATCCATTAATCGACTCTTCAGAAATGGTTGACCTGTACGCCAAATGTTCTTAACATCTTCTGAAAAGAATGGCTGAATGATCCTTTACAATGGTGCAAGCGATTTGTCGACACTGTCAGAAGAATTCTTAAATTTGCTGTAAAACAGCAGTTGAAATAGAAAGAGTCACACTGTCTCTAAAAGCATCAGAGCTTAGAGCGTATAGCACGCAGTTTCGTTTACATCAACCTGGTCCCCATCTGATTATTTTTTTATTTCTTCTCATTAAAAAGTTTGGGAAAAAAACCATTTTCTTTTGGAATTTTCTTGGACTTCCCCCAATTTTTTCCCAATTTTTTTTTATCTTCTATTCCCCAAAATATTTGTATATAGTTTGAAGTGATTTAATTTTTGAATTATTATTATGGGTTAAATTTTTTGAATCTAGCGGCATGTTAAAATACAGAGAAATGTTGGATTCGGTTGTCGTCCGAAAATCTGATCATGACAGAGACGAAATCAGTGAAATTCTAGGATATGCGTATAAATAGATAAACCCTGAAATAATCCTCCACAGAACTACTTGAAAAGTTAGGTCTTTGCATTTCGTTTGGCAACACTTATCCGCTATCCATTCCTTAAAGATTCGCTATTGAAATTCCTAATACACCATAAAATATTTCTGCAAGTCACTTCAACACTGTAAAAGTTCCTTGAAAAACAGCACGCAATGTTTTTTCGCTCGTTCTTATTTTTCTTACATATTTCAACGCTGCAAACCCGTGAACCTTCTCCCAGAATCTTGATAGTTTTTTAGTTTGAGGAATGTTCGTGAACAGGTTCAAGTAGGATATACTTGGCCACAATAGACAATATGCTAAACTCAAAAAGAATTTAGGAGCTTCCTGTTAAGACGTAAAGTTGAATAATGCCCTGCTGTTCCTGTGTGAGCGCTTTGAGTTAATCTTCTGAATCTGGATGTACAAAGTTTCCCCAAACTAATTTAATGTGGATATATTGGGGGAACTTTTTCAAAAAAAAAAAAATTTTTCTAGATTTATTTCGAAAAAACCTTGCTGTCATATGCTCTTGAGACCCATATCATTATGTTTCACAAAGCATAACATCTGGTATATTCCATTTATCAGTTTCCTACACAATGGGCTTTCACGAAAAAAATACAATAACTAATTTCACTGTGCCCACAGTATTTCGAAATTCGGGAACAAGATTGAAGTCATCAACAACTAAATTTAAGCGATGAGAAGCACAGTGAAAAAATTTGGCCTTGGGATAT
>JABUQX010083228.1:0-20591 GCA_015478945.1 Trachelipus rathkii | reverse complement strand
ACATCTTTAAAAGTTTAAGTAATAAATGCCTTCAGCCAAACACTAAACCATTTTCGGCATATTTTGATTCAGCAGCACTCATTCTCTAATACAAAGAGAGAAGTAAACTTATCCAGGCTGATAGTTATTAATGCACTCTGTACACTGTATTATACGGGAAACCACATGTTTCGGTGTAAATATCATAGATTACACCATGTGCATATGTATTATGTCCTCAAGTATGTCCAACATTCGTTAAAGATGTGTGAATTTCGTTTTATTTAAGCAATGGCTGTAATATTTTCAGGACGTTGAACTGTAGAAACCTATACTACAGTACGCGCATGGATGTCACCACAATTGATGGGTTTTCCAGTAGTTTACGTATATCAAGGGTTTTAATCATTGTCACAAGACCTGAGAGCACAACGTCTATTCTATTATCACCTCTCAAACGGTCACCTCTGATAGATATTCACTACTCGTCGATCATCAGGAAAAACGAACCACTATCTCTAGCCATGCAAGGCTGGATTATCGATAATTTGATGAAATCCATCAGCACAAACGGAAATATAAGGTCTTTATTTGGACTCTCTGGCAGGAATACAAGCAATTATCGGTATCCATCAGTGTTGACGAATAAAAATTTATTGACACAACGGTTGGAATAACGAAGGCTCTTCGTGAAGATATCAAACGAACAGACGTGGATAGGATGCGGGAAGAGATGTCATCGACCAGTTACAGTGAAATAAATTTCCCACTGACGGAAATGTATGCGTAAAAAACCCTTATAGGTAACGAGATTCTTTCTTTCAACCAATCAGAAGAAATTAAAACAAGAATACAACGCACTAACGAACCATATCAGCTCAAAAAAGGGTATATATTCTCGTAGACAGCAACAACAACAACAACAACAACAACAACAAACAACAACAACCAACAACAAACAAACAACAAACAACAAACAATAAACATAGTACAAAAAATAAGTTCTTTATATACCAACCAACGAATATAAGCTAAACGTAACATTGTTTCACATTAATAAGCTAACATAGCATTCACCAGAACTAAGAATATAATGTACAATTACCAAAGTCTAACGCACCTTACGTTAGAATAAACAACTAACATTAACAAAGTGCCGTTACTTCAATAGCAGTTTAAAGACCTAGCCCACAGCATTACAAAACGATAACCTATCTACACTTTTTTCAAGCATATCTCTAACAATCAATGTTAATTTACATTAACAAGGTAATATTTAGTCACATTTCGAGTATCATTCGGATAAACATAGCGCAAAAGTGAGTTCTTTATATTACTAACCATTGAATATATTGCTAACTATAAACAAGGTTTTCATTATTAATTATAGCTAACATAGCATTCTATGAAACTAAGAAAATAATGTACAACGACAAACAACCATAACTTAAGCAAGAATAAAGATGTTAACATTAACAAAGCTCCACACTTTTTAACACCTGTAAGTATACTAACTTATTGCATATTCAAAACTTAAATCCTATTTCATTACTTTTTCCAAGCATATTTCTCTAACAATTACGTTAATTTTAATTACATAGTATATTTAACAAGGATGGTATCCATAAATTCTTGACCAATATCATCCAAACCACGAATATATTGGTAAGGGACATAACAAAGTTTTATCCAAACAATAACACAAAATATAAGTTCTTTATATACTAGCCATCAATATATTGCTTAACCAACAAAGCTTTAGCGTCAATAAACTACCATATCATAACCGCAACTAAGAATATAAGGTACAAAGGCAAACATAACATACCTCGTGTATGAATAATCAGCAAATCCTGAAAATTCCCTACGTGTCAAAGGGGAAAGTAGCTAATAGGTCATAACAATACTCGATATGTTCCCACTTTTCTCGCATATCAGCAACAAGTAAAAACCGCACCATCTAACAAAATCCCTCAACAAAGTGACCAAATTCTTAATCAAAGATACCAAACATCTCTTGGAACTACGAATTAACACTATCTTCAACAAAGTGTCAATCGTTTGAGTATAACATCAATTAACCTATGAAATAAACGAAGACATTAGCAAAATTCTAGGGCAAACCTAACATTACCCAACAAAAAACTTAACCTAGGCTCACGTTTCTAACATCATCGTCAGTTAACACCAGAATTATCTTTACAAACTATCATTTCCTACTAACAATTATCAGTGTTATTTTCACATTTGTCATATAGTAATATTTAACATACCGTACCTTAACTTACGAAAAACAGTTTCATTTAATCAAAGAGTATCTAAAAGCAACACTATAACCTCAGAGAAAAACCCAGGGGGGGGATGGGCTCCTGTTAACACCTAACGCTTTCATGAGGTAACATGAAAATTTTTATCCTTACCCTATTTTAAACCCCGCCCCCCTTTCAGAAAATATCATTTCAAACTTGTTAGATTAAGCAACAGCGCATTTCATACAGAGGCGATTTGAAGCACTGATAAGCACTGATAAGCACTACTTTGGAGACACCCCAGAGAGAGCACGGAAGACCCATCTCGGGCGATCCTGAAGGGGTGTAAGCGGTAAGACTGGGCACAGCCCTTTGGGCTGAAGCCCTTATGTAAACAGGTAAATACGTATTAAATCTAAAACAAAATCCCTAACAAAGTGACCAATCTATCAAAGATACCAGCATCTCGACCTATGAATTGTACTATCTTCATCAAAGTGTCAAACATGTCTCTAGTATAACATCATTTGAACTATGAATAAACGTAGACATTAGCAAAATTCTCGGGCAAACCTAACATTACTCAACAAAAACTTAACCTAGGCTCACGTTTCTAACACATCATCGTCAGGTAACACAGTAATATCTTACAAAACTCATCATTTCTCTACCAAATCAGTGTTAATTTCAACCTGTCATAGTAATATTTAACATAACGTACCTAACTTACGAATAAACAGGTTCCATTAACCAAGGTATCTAAGCAACACACCACCTCCCGAGAGAAACCCAGAGGGATGCGCCCCCCTGAAAGGGTGTGAATTTTAAGAGGGGGATCACCCCGAAGGGGTGGTAAGCGGGCATTACCCCCGAAGAGGGGTAAGGCCTCAGCCCTTCGGGCTGTAAGCGGGTGTAAGGGCTGTAAGGGGTGTAAGCGGGCTCTGGGCCTCAGCCCGAAAGGCTGAGGCCTTACCCCTCCTTCGGAGGAGTAATGCCCGCTTACACCCGCAGCCCCCCTTACGGGGGGACGCACGCGTCTTCAATCTTCACACCCTTTCAGGGGCGCATCCCTCCTGGGTTTTTCTCTCAGGGGAGTGGTGTGTGTCTTTAGCAATACCTTAGGTAGTGGAAACCTGTTTATTCGTAAGTTAGGTACGTATGTTAAATATTACTATGACAGGTTTGAAATTAACACTGATTTTGGTAGAGAAATGATAGAGTTTTGATAAGATATACTGTGTTACCTGTCCATGATGTGTGAGAAACCAGATCTATAGAACAGGGTCCTTTGGTAATGTCAGGTTTGCCGAGACATTTTTGCTAACTTCTACGTTTATTCATAGTCTCAAAATTGAGTTATATAGAGACAATGTGACACTTTGATGAAGATATATCAATTCATAGGTCGAGATGCTGGTATCTCTGATAGATTGGTCACTTTTTGGTTAAGGATTTTTGTTAGATAATACGTATTTACCTGTACATTAGGGCTCAGCCCAAAGGGCTGTGCCCTTACCGCTTACACCCCCTTCAGGATACCGAGATGGGTCTCGTGCCATCTCTCTGGGTGATCGCAAAGTATGCTTACAGTTGCTTAACCATGCTATTCAAATCGCCTTCTGTATTGATGCGCTGTGCTAAATCTAACAGTTGAAATGATATTTTCTAAAAGGGGGGCGGATTGTCCTAAAATAGAGTAAGGATAAAAATATTTCATGTTTCCTTCTGAAAGCGTTAGGTGTTACAAGGAGCCCATCCCCTGGGTTTTCTCTCGGAAGGTTATTTGTTGCTTTAGATACTCTTGATTAATGAAACTGTTTATTTACGTAAGTTAGGTACCGTTATGTTAAATATTACTATGGACAATGTGAAAATAACACTGATTTGTCTAGCCAGACAATGATGAGTTTTTTTGTAGATTTACTGTTGTAACTTGACGATGATGTGTTAGGAAACGTGAGCCTAGGTTAAGTTTTTTTGTTGGTAATGTTAGGTTTGCCCTAGAATTTTTGCTAATGTCTATGTTTATTCATAGTTCAATTGGATGTTATTACTCAAAACGAGTGACACTTTGATTGAAGATGTGTAATTCGTAAAGTCCAGATGTTGGTATCTTTTGATAGATGGTCACTTGTGAGGGATTTTTGTTTAGATGACGCCGTTTTACCTGTTGCTGATATGCTGAGAAAAGTGGAACATATCGAGTAGTGTATGACCTAATTAGCTACTTTACCTTTGACAAAGTAGGGAATTTCAGGATGTTAGCTGATTATCCATACGCGGGTATGTTAAGTTTGCCTTTGTACATTTATTATCTTAGTTGGGTTATGAATGGTAGCTTATTGACCGCTCAAAGCTTTGTTGGTAAGCATATATCGGATGGCTGTATATAAAAAAGAACTTATGTTTGTGTTATGTATGTTGGATAAAACTTTGTTATGTTTAAAATTATTCGTTGGTCTGTGATAATTGGACAAGATTTTGATAAATCCTTGTTAAATATTACGTATGTCAATGTTAAAATTAACATTGATATGTTTAGAGATATGCTTGGAAAAAGTAGAATAGGTTACGTTTTGTATGCAATGTAGTTACTTACAGTGTTAAGTGTTGGAGCTTTGTTAATTTAACAACTTTATCTTGCTATAAGTTATGTTAGTTTTTGTCGTTGTACATTATTTACTTAGTTCATATGATTGCTATGTTAGCTTTTTTAATATGAAAACCTTGTTATGTTAGCATATATTCAATGGTTAGTTTATATTAAAGAACTCATTTTAGTGATATGTTTATCCGAAATGGTACTCTAAATGCTACGTAAAATCAGTTGTTAATGTAAAAATTAACATTGAAATGTTAGGATATGCTTGAAAAAGTGTGAAATAGGTTACGTTTTGTTATGCTGTGCTAGGTACTTTACTGCTATTAAGTACGGAACTTTTTTAATGTTAGTTGTTTATTTTAGCGTAAGGTGCGTTAGACTTTGTTATTGTACATTATATTTCTTAGTTCTGGTTAATGCTATGTAGCTTCATTATTGTAGAAAAACAATGTATACGTTAGCATATATTCGTTTGGTCAGTATATATAAAGAACTTATTTTTTGTACTATGTTATTGTGTTGTTGTTGTTGTTGTTGTTGTTGTTGTATGTTGTTGTTGTTGTTGTTTGTTGTGTTGGCTGTCTTAACGAGAATAATACCACCTTTTTGAGCTGATATGTTCGTTGTGCGTTGTATTCTTGTTTACTCTCTTCTGATTGTTTGAAAGAAAGAATCTCGTTACCTATAAGGGGTGTTTACGCATACGATTTCCGTCAGTAGACCATTTTTCACTGTACTGGTACGATGACATCTTCCCGCATCCCACGTCTGTTGTGATATCTTCACAAAGAGCTTTCGTCATCCCAAACGTATCGTGGTCAACTAAAAATTTATCGTCAACCTGATGGATACGATAACATTGCTTGTATCCTGCCAGAGCAGTCAAATAATAGACCTTTATTCGTTTGTGATGATGGATTCATCAAGATTACATATCGCAGCTGCATGGCAGAGGAGTAAGTGTTCGTTACTGATGGATCGTACGAGTAGTGAAATATCTATCAGAGGTGACGGTGTGAGAGAGGTGATAATAGAATAGACGTTGTGCTCTCGTTCTTGACAATATTAAAACCCTTTTTGAATACGTAACTACTGGAAACCATCGATTGTGTGACCTTCTTGCGTACGTGTATAGGTTTCACAGTTCAAACGTCTGAAAATATTACAGCATTGCTTAAAATAAAAACGAATTAACATCACATATCTTAACGATGTTAACATACTTGAGGACATAATACATTATAGCACATTGGTGTAATCATGATATTTACACCGAACATGTTGGTTTCCCGTTATAAACAGTGTACAGCAGAGTGCATTTAATAACTATTCAGCCTGGATAAGTTTACTTTGTCACAACCTTGAGAGAATTTATTAAGAATCTATGCATCCGTAAAACCAAATAAACTAGCTCATGGCCATAATACTTACATCCTTTTAAAGGATGTTGAATCTTTAGAGAGATATTTAGAACGTACCCAACTTGAATCCTGAATGTTCGCTGAGCAGAGAATTAATATATTTAAATAAACTTATTATTTTTTATGTATTTATATAACGCTCTTTTCAATGAAAATTAGATGTTATAAAAATGAAAAACTTGTTTTACTTCCCTCGTATGTTCGTAATTATTATTGACTACATTTGTTGATGATGTGTTGTTTATTCATTACTGGTGTTGTTGTTAAGTCTGTTATGTCAAAAAGTTAGCTTACAGAAGGTAGAAACTGGACTTTTTTGTCTTTTATCCGTGACTTAGACATTGTTAAGAAAAGACCTTCTAAACTAAGATCACGCTACCATATTATTGTAAAGTTGACATTTGTACGATGTTTGATATATGTTTTGATTAAAGTATGGAATTAGGTACGCTTTGCACCAACATTATTAGTTACTTTTACTGGTGATAAGGTTTGGATCGTTGTTAATGTTAGACAGTTTATTCTGTTTAAGATGTGTCAGGTTTGTCTTTGTATTATTATATTCTTAGTTTCATGTTGTTATGTTAGCTTTAATAGTGTGAAAACTTTGTTACTGTTAGCATTGACTTTCGCCGGTCTATATGATAATTACACAATGTTATAGTAAATTAGTTAAATATTACCATGTAATGTAAAATTAACGTTAATATGTTGGAAATATGTTTGGAACAAAGTGGGAATAAGTTACGTTTTTTTGGATGTTCATGTAGTTTCACTTTACGGGTGTGAGTGTGGGTCCTTTTAATGTTAACCATTTATTCTTGTTTAAGAGGGGCAAGTTTTGTCTTTGTGGGCGTCAATAATATTCATCAGATCCAGATGATGCTTAAGTAAGCTTTATTACTTGAAACTTTGTTACGTCCGCATATATTGATTGATATTTGTATAAAGAACTTGATTTTATGTTATGTTTATCCAAAAATGATACTCAAAAATGTAACCTTAGTTCAATAGACAATAGTTCTCCAAAATTACAGACGGTGAAAATCGGAAAAAGGGAGGTGTTTGATTACTGATTTGGACTGCTTAGGTAATGTAAAAACGTTAAATTTGTAGTTATAAACATAAAAAGTGTAAGAATTTATTTATTTATTTATTTATTTTACTATTATTTATTTATTTTTTTTTTTTTTCTTGATGGTTCTGAACCAATATTTTCGAAATCTACAGATCCAATAACATATATAAAGACACCAATATTGTTGTTATACGAATGTTTATTACCTAAGCACCGCAGTGGCTCCAGCACCGGTGCCGGAGCCAACTCCTTGAATTCCTATACCAAGTCTTTCTAGAAACTCAACTCTGAATCCTCTCAACCAAAAATTTCAGCTTATACGATGAAGATTTAATTTATTTAGGGAAGGTAGGGGTCCCTATCTTGGGGGGACCCCTGGGGACTTGTAACATCATCCATGACTAGGGTTACGTCATCATCTAACCACTCTCTAAATTTTATCACGATACGATAACTCTAACTTATATAGATATATGTCGGAGCCTGAGGGGCGGTGCGGTGCGGTGCGGACCGGTGCAGTGCCGTGCAGTGCGGACGCGGAGTCGCTGAAGCAGGCGCAGAAGGGTTTAAAAAACAACTCAGAAGTGATCCCCTTCGGGGATCACTCTCGATGTAATAATAATAATAATAATGTGTATGTGATATGTGTATGCGCGCGCTCTCCGCAGCGCTGACGTATCTCGTCTGCGACGAAAGATTACGTCACCACGCTCGAACCTATCTAACTCTCGTTAGGCTTAATTTCGTCGCTCAGATCCGCAAAAAGAGCGTAAAACCAAATAGATCGGCGTACCACCCTCAGGGGGTGACCCCCCTTCAGGGTGACCTACGGTTCACCAAAACTGGCCTGTGATCAGTTTATCAAACACATATATAGATTATATTCCAAGTTTAAAGCAAACCTATATCTCTAGTCCTTCATATCGAAAAGGGTGGCATCGCGGAAAGTGTTCCCATACTACTATATATATATATATATATATTAGTTATATATATATATATGTATGTAGTTAATATATATATATATTTATAAATAATATAATTTTATATAATATTTTTTTAATATATAATATATATATTATATATAATATATTGGTTATGTTTTATATTATATGTATTTATGTGTGATATTGTGTATGTTTATGGTTAATGTATTATGTATAGTTATGTATGACGTGGGATGTGTGCCGGTGGATATTAGTATTCGCGGCCATTAGCTATCCTGATCCGGCCTATCCGGCCGAAGTTCTTTTGACTTTATCCGTATGCGCGTTGCCGGAGGTATCAATTGTTATCCTGGCGGAGTAAGCGCTGGTGGGAGTAGTTACTTCCCTAGTAGGGTTCTTCTTCTGCGTGTGGAAGAATTATTTTCTAATCATGTAATTTGTAATATGTATTGTTTTGTTATATTATTATTATATATATATTATATATATATATATATATATATTTTGTGTGTGGGGTATAGGGTGTTTATGGTGTATGGGATGTGTGTATAGGTTTGTATTATATTATTTTGATGTGTTTTTATGGTTGATGTAGGTGTGTATAGTAGTGTATATATTAATAGTATTGTAGTTATTATTGTTATTTGTTATTATTACTATTATATTATTAATCATATGGTAGCTTGTTTGACTTTCGATGTTGGTGTGGTACCAAATGTTATTATATTATTTTATTCACATTATGTTTATGTACAATACATTTTGTCTGAAATTTGGTGGCGACACGTTTCATAAATTATTATTCATTATTAACTTAAGCTTAAGAAAATTTGATATAAAAGAAAAAGAATAAATTGTTGATTTCAATTTTTATTCATGCATTTAAGCCTTTAAGTTTTGTTAATTATTACTTATTACAAAACTTAATAAAATACCGACATGCAAAAAATACCGATTTTTCGGTGTACAAAGATGGCCAACGTGCAAAAATTTGTGGACTATAAATATTTGCATCCATTGAAATTCCACAATTTTTTTTTGGTAGTTCTCATTAAATTGCGGAATGATATAGGCATCCGCTAACTGCAATTCCGCAACATTTTTCAAATTTATCGCAATCGCAATTACGAAATTTATTTTGGTAATCCGCAATTGCGGAATTGCGAAATTGCGGCCCTTATATAATAGTATATATATATATATATATATTATATATAATAGCGATGAAGTATAGACTGAGTAGCCTCAATATGTATAAGCCGGTAAACTAGATCTACCGATAAAGCACCTCACGTGACCGTACATACTACGTAGTCTCACTCGACCACCAAGCGACCATAGCATAAATTACGACAACCACTCAATGGCTACTATATAGAATTAAAAATAAGTAAGTATCCCCCATATATATAATTACCGGCGTAATATATATATATATATATATATATATATATATATATATACTAATACAATAGTATAATATATATAATATATATATATATATTATATATATATATATATATATATATATATATATATATATGAGATATAAATATATTTTTGAATCGTCATCGTCATCGTCAATCGGCAAAAATCGGCATATTTATTTTTCAATCGTCATCGTTCCACTGCGTCATCGGCAAATTTCGCGATTATTTTGCCGATTAATTGAACAAATATTAAGAATTTTGAATAATTTTAAAATCAATAATAATCAATAATAATAAACATTAATAATTATATAATATATATATATATATATATATATATATATATAATATATAATATATATATATATATATATATAATATTATATATATATATATATATAATATATATATATATATATATACTAAAATATATACCCAATTTGCTTTATCGGTATGTGATGAGACCATTCCGTGCCTAAATGGTTCGCGCTTCTGTTTATGCGTTCCATATCCACCACTCATCCCCAGACAACAATACTCATATACACATAACTTATATCCACAACCCTCTTCTAGACAACATCTTTACAGACATCCCTATCCCTTATATCCATACGTGTAGGAGAAAAAATTGCCCACATCGGATGTCCCTGTGTGTCGTAGAAGGCGACTAGGGACGGTGTAGTTAGGTTGGCTGCCTACTATCACTTAACTTCTTGCCAGGAATGCTAAGCATGCCTAGGGAGAATGTTCGTGATCGCAGTAACCGCCTTCTATCCTTCGGCGAACTATTGATGGAATCGTATCTGATATGAAATGTCAGAGGGAATAAATATGATGAGATGCAGGGAGAGGATGATGGATGTATTTAGAAGGGCAAATTTGATTTCTGTGACTGAAACAAAAGATGAAAGGAAACTGTGAAAATGAGTGGTGTGGTGTGAAATGTGTTTGTGTTGCTGTTGAAAGGAATGAGAGGGGGTTAGAAGGATTTGCAATTCTGATGAGTGAATGGTGGTGGAGAGCTATGGGTAGATTTTGTGTGATGTGAGTACCTAAAAGTCTAAAGGTTAAATTTAAGGTTTTTTGAAAAGGTCAAAATTTGTGTGGTTATGACATTAGATTCATCTGAGGTAAGGTTGAGAGGGGTTGAGTTACGATTTATCTGGGATAATTGAATGATGTTTTGTGAATGGGGGGAATAGGAGATTCAGTTCATTTGACACATATCTGCCCATTCAAGATTTTTTTTACAGTTGTCACCACCACCCCACGGGCAGAGGCCATAAATTCAAGTAGGGGTGTAGTACTCTCAAAAGGTCACATTCTAGCGCAAATTACGCATATGAGCCCAGACGCGCAGGTTTTAAATTGAGGAGATTAAATTCAGGAGGAAATACAGAAGATGGAAGAGAATTTCCACAGAACAGAGGTGGGGGGAAAGAAGGAAGCACCACAGCAAACTACCCTGGAATTACCAATGTCAACACAATACTCGTGCGCAGATACAGCACCCCTTGCTGCTACGAAGGAGATCGTAAAGGTGTTGGTACGCGAGTGATAAGTTCCCTAGAGCACCTTGCCGCTGCGATGCGGTACCTATAGGATAGAGATAAAACACCAACATCGCTCGCAAAGATAGAGGGTCAAGTGAACTGGGAAGTACAGAACAGTTCATAAGCCTTTTTGCCGTTGACGACTAGACCCTGTCCAAAAGCCGGGTTGAAAGCAGAGCCCCCCTTTCCAGATAGTAGAAGCAGGAAGCCGCAGTACTCCATAACCCAAATAGAGGTGCGGAACCAACACACACATACATTCGTCACGAATCATAAGTCTGGCCAGCCAACATGATAACAAGGAGGAAGAAGTCTCACCAGTCTACACAGGAAAACTTCCATTTCTTTTCAAGCCGCCGAATAACACCCCCCTAGCAACCGTTGCCATGTGCAAGGATTTCCAAAGACATTTTTTCATGTTCAATGTTAAGGCCAAAGAAATTTTATATTGTTCAACAGAGAGACGACCAGGAAAAGCCCGTTCGAAAAGATAGCGAAATTAGACAGTTTTATCTTGAGAGTAAGGACCAATTTGGTAGAAGGTTGGTTTTCTAAAGAAGTTAAAATATCACACAAAGTATATTTCTAATCCGCTCCCAAGCGAGAACTAACATCAGGAACCACGAATTTTAAAGCGAACGGCCGATATCTAGATAGAATAAACACGAAACGGCGAGAAATCGATATGCAGTCATAAAGACACACCAACTAAGACAGCGACCCTCGAGCTCCATCCCGAGAACTACGCGTGCCCGAGGCTAGCAGATTCAGAGCGCGGCGCGGTGGAGAGAAGCAATCATTACAGTAAAAAAGTCCAGAGAATATAAGTAGAGAGACCGATCAAGGAGCGACACCGACCCATTAGCGTAAGGCCAACACCATATATGACACAGGAAAAGAAGAAGTCCCCCACTCAACAACAACACAAAGACTGGCAGATACTCTCTGACACGCGATCTTAAAAGCACAGCCTAAAGACATAAGGTAAAGCATTAAGTAGAAGAGGCAGGAAAACCCAGAACAACGAGGACGAGCGGACGCACTCTGGAGACAGGCCTGCCGGACCAGCCATGCCGATGACTGGTCACACATCCGCTACGATTTCGGCATCATTATCGTCAAGACGGCCACCAGACAGATCATACAACCCATAGTTCTAACGACGTGCAAACCAATAATAATCGGTTAGAAAGGAATGAATATATCGCCACAGTAAGATCTCGCTGCATCGCAACCTGAGAGCACACAGTACATGCGACACGATCCCGGAAAATGACAGTTCCAGATGGATCTAAAGAAGGGAGTTAAAAAAAGGGTTTCACAAAGAATACATTAAGCATAGAAATACCACAAGTGACAGGCTCTACCCAGCAAAGAACTCGCCATATGTTAGAACCCAGGAAACTCAGCAACGCGGCTTCCTTTTTTGGACATAGTTGGACATGTGAGAGCTCAACACTGAGGGGAAAAGGATAGTATTTGAGACATAGAAAAATATTAGTTGATCGAGGGGCCGAAAGAGATTAGCCTTTTCAGTTTGTAGAATTAGCAACACAATAATCAGATCGAATAAGAGGAGGAAAGGCAGATTATAACATAAGTTGCTAGAGATGAAAGATTTGTCGGTAGGAGAACCAAGGAAGTTAGCGTACTTTCCTTTGATGAAAGCCCGCTTTGCTCGTCGAGGAGGAATCCCTGCAACGATTTCTAGCTGAATGAAAATAGCGAGAGTGATAGGAGAACGAGGAATTTTTCCACCCCCGATAGGCCCTGTCTCTAGCCTGAATGGCCAGGAAACAAGCACGATCGAACCATGGATTATGAGGAAAAGAAAGATTTAGTTTTTAGAAGGAATGAATGAGGAAAAAAAGAATTAGCTGAAGAAGGAATGAAACTGCTCATTCCATCAAGATTACAGCTCCCTCCTTATCTTTAAATCTTTTACATTCATCATTATTCCTTACTGAGGTAGGCAATTTGCAAATCATCTGCAAACTTGGAAACCTTTACATTAAGTCCCTGGTCTAAATATTTTATACATGTCTGAAGAAACAGCCACTTGAAACCTATTGAAATCCTTACGGACCACCAATATGTCTCGCTCATTTCCATTATAAATACTTTTCATTTCATTGATTAACTATTATACTTTAAATTATTATTATCTTATATTCTATTATTATTATAATTAATTATTATTATTTATTGATTATTATTTATTATTGCATATTTATTAATCACCTTATTATTATTATTAAGAGACTTAAGGTATTAAAAATTTTGATCATCTCTAAAATAATTTCGGGAGGTTGAACCCACTGACCCCCCTGTCTCAAGCCCTATATATATATATATACCTATATATATATACGATATATATACATACACAACTAAATATATATATATATAACCTATATGTATAATATTACATACGGCAGCTCATACTATCGAAAGTACAGACTATCACAATATTATAATCACTACTAATACTACAACAGCATGAGTATATAACTATACACAACAACTAAGCTATAAGCAATATAAATACAACCAAAAACTATACCAATAATACAATTAAGAGAACGCCAGACAGATCGAACACGACGACGACGAAAGACACGACCCGCACCCCGACAGAGACCGAGAGATCGAGTAGAACTAAAACCTTTAAAACAAACCATTTCAATTAAATCGTAAATTCCGTCATCGTCAATCGTCCATCGTTCATCGAGTTGAACATTTCGCTCTAAGCGTACAATCGCTCATCGTCGACATCCCCGGCAAAAATCTTCATAATCGTACCCATCAACACTCAACAAGGTAACTCACGCCAACATCCTATACCCCCCCCCAACAACAGCATATCACCTAAATACAACAAGACACATAAGCAAATATCTATATATATATATAGCTATACCTACAAAAAGTAAAATCATAAACAACATTAGAGTCTTGTCTATGGTATAATTAAATATATACCCTACACAGAAACACCATCCATATATATTATATATATATATATATATATATATATATATATATATATATATATATATACAGGGTGTCTCACGAGATATTTTATAGGTGTAACACAGTACGGGATGTTTTTGCATGAAAATGTGTAAACAATTGATAATTTCGAATATTTAATTCATTAAGGAGGATGGGATATGTTACTTTGGTGTCTGCGCACGCGCGCAATACGAAAATCGCGCACAAACATGCGAATGTCGAATGGAATGATATTATTTTTTATGCTTCTGGAAATGCCACATAAAAAATGAGGTGGGCTCTTCCTCTCGACATTATTTGATACGGTTGTTCGTTTCCAAGCAATGTACCCATAAACAACTAGATGTCATCCGTAGACATCATGTGCGTACGAAAGCCGAAACGTGTCAATATGAAATATTTAGGTTAAATACAGTAGGCATATCCAATAGTATTTAAAAATATCGATACAGCTAACAAAGGAATTAAATTAAAATACCTCATGCATACCCCTTTTAGATTACATTGATTTGTACTATGAAGCCTAATAAATACGGCCATGTGAATGTTGTACAAACAACTAACAGCTATATAGGAGGCTTATGGTCATAAACCTATGAATTTATCGCGTAATAAAGTGAGTGAAAGAGTATATTCAGAGTGGTTTGTTTTAGTCAAGAGGCCATCCATTGGAAACATGCCACTGACCAGTATTACGCAGGACGAAGAAGTGTGACATATTAGAGGTGTACATTACGCAAAACAGGAATGCTCGCAGAGCTGCTGCAGAAAATGGACAACGTTATCCACATCCACGACCGCCGAGCCACATGGCATTCCATAGAGTTTACAAGGGACGGTTTCAAGCTACAGGGTCGATAGTTTCAAACCCCCTCATCAACATACGGAGGGGGGTCGTGTCGCGTACATTCGAACATCGAACTGGACGTTCTGCTATACACCCATGAAAACCAACGTCCTCATTACGGCAGGCTAGTTCGTTCTTTGGAAATATCGAAGGAAACCATACGTCGGATTCGTGTTGCACACATGTATCCATATATAGGCCATACATTGTGCATGGTTTGCATCATGGAGACCAAAAAGGGCGGCTGGGATTCCTAGCTGTCATTGATTGCCTTCTAATGGATGTACCGGACTAATTGGAAAATATCTTATGGACCGATGAATCTCGCTTTACCAATAAACGGTATGTATAACAGGTGGAACTTCAGACATAGGGCGGAAATAAACCCCCATATAACATTCACTAGCCATCACCAGGTCTCATACTCAGTCAACGTTTGTTGTGGTATACTCAATAGTAGGATTATCGGGCCTTAGTTCTTCGAAGGAAATTTGACAGGACAGCGTTACCTCCATTTCTTGCAGACCGTCCTTGTTTGACCTCCTGAGTGATATACTTTTAAGAACACAACGAAGAAATATTACTAATATGATGGGTGCCCAGCACATAATGCAGCATAGTGACGACCTACCTCGACAGAAACTTTCCGGGAAGATGGATCAGAAGATCTGCGTCCATTTCCATGGCCTGCGCGTTCAACCGACTTAACACCACTGGACTACTTTCTTTGGGGGTATCTCAAACATACCGTGTACTGCTGGGTTTAATGACCCAGTATCCTCGCCCGATGATCTTCGCGTCAAATAATCCAACGATTGTAGGGAATCAACCCGGCGTCACTGTCATTGTCATGCAATGAAAACCTGGTGCCAGAGGGCTGAGCATGTATTCGCGTTTATGGAGGCGTCTTCGAACAACATTTGTTAAATTACTGTATGTACAAGTTGAAACGACCTGACATTCTTCTCCCATCTTGATGTATAGAATTAGATATATATAGAAGTGATAAGATAATAAAGAACTATTAAACAACAAATTATTAACATAACATGATATCGATATTAATGGAAGCACTGTCATGAAATCACCATGATTCATCACCTTTTCACATTCACGTTAAAAACTATTGTTGGTAACATTGACGCATTTATCGCTACATCGGATGGAAAGAAGACCGTCATCAAAAAATGTCGAGAGAGAAGAGCCCACCTCATTCTCTATGTGCATTAACAGAAGCCGCTAAAATACTATCATCCCATTCACATTCGATGTTTGTCGGGCGTTTCGTATCAAGCGTCGCAGGACACCAAACCGTAACATATCCTATCCTCCTAAATTGACTTAAACTTAACTCGAACTTAATATTCCTTACAAACATTCATGCTTAAACATCCCGTTACGGTGATACACGCTGATAACCATACCTTCGTGATACCCCTGCTAATAGTATAACAAAACCAATATTCTATATATATATATATTAATATATATAATATATATACAAACCTATTATCTAATATATAGTATATTATTAGTACCACACGAACCTATATAATGACCATATACATACATACTAAGGACAATACTGATAACAACAAGGTCAGACCAATCACCAACCAAATAATATAATACCTCTCACCTACAATAATATACTAACAGATAATGACCCCACATTAATATATATATACTATACCGGACGGTAAAGGACCAATATAGCAACAGGACTTTTCACAATATTTGTCTGAACAAAAATTCTAAGTCCAAAAAATCAAATATATCGATACTGTATATATAAATATTAAATTTATAAATATATAACTACTCATATAAATAAATTATAATATAAAAAAAAATAACTATAAAAAATATAATTAAATAACAATATATAACTAAACAGAACCAATAAATTACTTATATAATATATAATACTACAATAGACATCTATAACATATACATAATCGCATATATTGATTCTATCTTAGAATTTTTTCAGAAAATTGTGGAGTCCTTGTCGCACTATTATACCTTTAACCAAGAGCTCCATCTCACACTCAATCGACTGCCACGACGATATTCCGACCGCACTTGGGTAATCCGCGATAAGCGGCTGTAACTTCACAGAAGCCACGAGGAGAACAGCCGTTACCTGCCTAACTCGCCGAACTAATTCACTAATGCACGGTGCACCCCAATCCCTAATACTAATAGCGATAGACCAATATATAGCAACGAACCACGACCAATAACCGAAATACTACGATAAGCGCTCACCACTGAAACATAGTACCAATATAACATATATATAATATATATATATATATACTATATATAATATATAATAATAATAATATCACATTAATTATATAATATAATATATAACAATATATCAATAAAAGAGTTATACTATACAAATATATATATCAGCAAAGTATATACAAATACTAGACCTACTAGCATCAATCATCTCACTATCATCGATTACCAATAAATGCGATAATTATTGCTTAATATTCGCAGAGAGATGGGAAGAGAATATTATGCATATTACTACCATAATTACGCCAACGACACTATTACCGTCAACGCAATACTAATCCACTTCTCGTGATGTAAGAATTCAGCATTCTAAAAAGTGAAGGAAAAAAGAACCCCTTTAATTTTTTATGTTTACCAATGCGGCCAAGGGCACCAAGACGAGCAACACCAACACGACGCAACAACTCAACACAACTACTCTTACTGCGCATCCCACCAACCTCTTTCCAGAGATATTTTGACCCCCCCCCCATCCCAACATACATCGAAACCAATTTGAGAATTACACCCCACTAGGCATATTTCGTCCGAAAATATAAACAGTCATCCTGAAGATACAGGTAGACATGACATAAACCAAACCAAACAGACAAATAAACCAGACACGACGACATTTTAAAACGTCCCTGAACATTCTGAGGTGTCTATGGAGATTCTTAGAGTTTCCGTGACATTCGGAGACATCCAGAGACATTCATTAACTTCCGAAACATAAAATAAAGTCAAGAGTCATCGTGAGACAATCCTGAACATCCTACTACACATTCCCGAACATCCTAAAACATAACGAGACATCTCAAAATGTCCTCTGAACGTTTTAGTATCTCAAACTGTTCAGGGATTTCTCAGTATGTCTAGGAACGTCTCAGTCATTTTGAGATGTCCTAGAACGTAATTGCGGGGAAGACTTCCAAGGGCAATTTGAAAGGTCCCTGAATATTTATAGATATCCAGTGACATCCTAAAACGTCACTGGACATTTCAAGACACCAAGGAGCATCTTGGAATGTCTTGAGATAATTTACAAACATCTCGGGACAATTTGAGAAGTTTCAAGACATTTTGAGATTTTGATAAAACATATCGGGAAATTCTGAAATTTCTAGGGACATAATGTAACGTTCCGGGATATCCTGAGATTTCCCTGGACATATAGAAAAGTTCCAAAACATTTTGAGATCCCCTTAACACCCTGGACATTCTAAAACGTCCCAGGATACTTTTAAATTTACAAGACAGTTTACTCAGTCCCACCCTTAAATAGTAACTAGTCCCAGTCCTTAATTTGTCTTAATAAGACAAACCAAATCAAAGTTGTCCCAGTCCCAATTTTACCTTTACAAATTGGAGCAAAACGGGAGCTGTCATAGCCCAAACCATATCACTTTAATTAATTGCATCACAGCATAAACTTCAAATCCCCACTTGAACCCTACTAGCTACTATTTCTTCCGTTCTTTTATATTTTTCACAAGGGTAAAGTCGGTGGTTACCCAATTGACAAAGTTTGCACACAATTTTATTGTAGCCTGAGGCAGTATTGTCTTTAGAATTTTTTCTGAAGGAAGTTGTCTTAAATTCTGCAAATAAATAGAACCTGATGCAGGATCAAATTTCAAAATCATAATTCATTTTAGCTCTAGGTTTAATATGAGTTAGTTATCCAGTGCAGGATTAAGACATTGTTGTAGCTAATGTCTATTATTACTATTCTTCAATTCGAAAATCAATCTCACGAAAATCATAATAATAATAAAATTGAAGCAGGGAAGAATATAACATTATAGAAATTATTTTAGACTAATCAAGAATACAATTCATTTTAGAAGCTCAATTGTGCTTCCCAACCTCAAAAGCCCACCTTGATTCTTACATCTTAGTTTAACCTGATAATGATCATATGAAAATTATAATTCATTGCAAAAATATTTAGTCATAAAATAATTTAAAGAATAAGATGACTACAGCGTTTATAGAAATAGGATATGAACTTATTTAATATATTCTGTATCTTGAGATAAGCGTTTTGGTACTCAATTTAAAGTAGAAGAAACTAATTAACTTGAAACAGTACTTATATAATACACAATATACATAATATAGCTTTACTAGATATATTTGATTAGTAATCTAATATAAAATTTTATGCGTCAACATATAAAACAACCAGTAGTTAAGATATCAAAACTTATTTTAATAAAATCAAATGGACATGCATTCAATTATCATTAAAAATTAGATAATATTCTCTACTTGCAACTAATATGGATTGATCATTTTTAATGAGAATCTAGATCTCATACAGATTCAACTATGTATGACACTCTCAAGTGTATAATCGGCAAGAAACTTAGTAAAGTAATATAGGAACAATTTCTTATCGTGTATAGTGAGTATAGATATTAGAATGAAATTGCGCAACCCAAATTTTGAGGTCATAGTAAATAAATGCTCCTATTTCAAATAAAGAAATATGCATAGAGATGTCCTAAATAAAAGTTCAAGCATAAATATACCAAGTGCACACACGTGAATAGACAAAGAAGAGAAGCAATCTTTTAAGAGAGAATGGAAACACAGAATTTTCACAAATATGCGCAGAGTGAAGATGCTTCCATAGAAAGCATAGTTAGATCAAAAATAAAATGAGTGTCACACAAAATCGAAATATTGTTGTCACACGTATGTATAACAGACATCTAGCTCTAGAAACGATTCAGATAACACACAGATCTAAATTGTTATGTGAGTGGAAAAAGAAAAGCTCTTTATCCTGATATGGCATGCTAGTTCCTCATAGTTAAAACTGATATGACTACATCATCGGTCAGACACATCTTCAAGTTGATGATAATATTTGCAGAGAGAAGATTGTATAGCAAATGCGACTAGAGTAAGAGAAAACATGATATGCTCGTTCTACTACAAGATAAATATAGGAATTGTCTATCTTTCAACAACTAGCATGAAATAACATGAAAAAAGCACTCTAGCCCTTGGTCTATACATATATTCTAAGATATTAGATACAGAGCTACTATTACAATAATTTCCTAGTTGACAACTCTTTAATAAAGAACTACGATGTATTAAGATAATACATAATATGGATAGAATTATTAGGCTGATTAGGGCACAATTGCTTATATTG
>JABUQX010083227.1:0-22500 GCA_015478945.1 Trachelipus rathkii | reverse complement strand
CCAAGAGGAAAATGTCCTGTGATATTGGAAATTACAAATTGGAACAGTGTTAAAGATATAAAAGTTTGACTTATAACGAAACCGTACAAACACCAATTTATGTACCAATTTTAATAGATGCTAAAGAGGAAAAAGACTTCTTTTTTCCCTTTATGAATAGCTTAGAATCTTGCACAAATTCTTAGGCTAGAGTATTTCTAAAATATTAAAAGATCGTTTGTAGATTTGGTGTGACATTCTGTCCAATGGGAGGACATGTTTGGGCTCCAATTATCGTTAAATCCATCACAGAAAAAATCCGAATAAAAGCTCATTGCCAAATACAAATGTAGCATATAAAACGCTCCATGCAAATTCAGAAAGACGTAAAGATGCCTCAGTAGCAGCACATCTAAAAAATATTATTAAGAGTAAAAATGTAAACAAAACCCAAGACACCCAACAAATCCAAAAACGCACCCCAACTCCAAAAAGCGTAGCAGCAAGGATTTAAATAACGACCATGAATATGAAAAATAAGCCAGATGTCCCGTCGTTAGTTGTTAACTGAGCAACTGCATTGCTGAAAGCCTTATTTATTAAAAAAAATATGCAAAAAATCGGGCACCCCATAAATTATCTTACTTTAATATTTTGTTAGCACTATCAACATCGCACATGTCGCCTAATCTCAGACAAACCAAAACAACACCGGTTGCACTGCAAGATACGCGTCAATTTTTTAACAAAGATTTGCTCAAATCAGAACCCAAACAGCTAAAAGGCTGGAAATGTTGTTCTTGTGGACATTTAGAAACAAAGCCCAGAGGAGTAAAAGCCTTAAAATACACATCACATCCATGATTCCCAGAAATGAAAACTAAATATTATATTCTGTGGAAAGTTGATATGTAATCAAATTTGAATGACAAACGAGGTAAAGCAAATTAAGTAAAAAAATAATATTCCTCTACTTTAATATAGACAAGACACAAGGAGGGCAGCAGAACATATCCAAAGGAACAGAAAAAGACTAATCGATTGGTGTTCGCTTCGTTGATAAGCGCCGATTTCTCATAATGACTCACGTGAAAAAGACCACATAAGGCCCATTTACATTCACTCAAAACTAAAAAAACTAATAAAAGAAACTGAAAGAATTATAGCGCAGAAAAGCCTATAATATAAACTACATACACGAGAATCAATTTATACCCAATAAATATGAGTAAGCTTAAGATAACTATGACTATAGAGTTTGATGCGGTTATGTCACATTGCCACCATGACTGGCAAACCGACAAATGAGAGATTCCAGAAGTTTAATAAGACGATCCAAGTAACACCTCAACCAAAGCACCATTTTCTTCACACTTCGCATTAGTTGCCATTCCTAATCGTTTCAATTAATAATTAATAGACAAACCTAAATACTGCTTCCAGATTTGGAAACACGTAATATCGCCAACATAGATCAAAAATAATTATATAATAAACTTCAAATTTTTCACCGTGAAAAAAAACAACATGTCCTCTAAGAAAACTAAATATGAAGAAATGGAATAAATATACTATTGTTATGCGAAACCACACCGCCATGGTCTTGCCAAGTACAAAAAACTCAAACTACGGCTATTAAGAAAATCCTAGCACCAAAAATAAAAAAATATCATTAAAACAAATCTCTAACATCTGATCCAGACGATGGTATAACGCAAAAGCCACACGAAAGCAAATGCAGCAATAGTTACAAGACTAAAAAAAAAAATAATACAAAAAAATCAGCAGCAAGGACAGATCCCATAGACAATTAATTACCATTGTTTAAATAACATCATGACGAACCGAATATAAGTTATATATAATTAGGAGGCCAACTCGATAGGGACAATATTTCATCCAAAACTAAAAGTAAAAAAATGTGAAAAAAAGAAACCAAATATAGAAAGAGTTCAATGCACATAGAAAAAAACTTTAAAATATTTTAAAAAACTGACTGAAATGAAAATAAGTTGCAGTCTCTTTTAAAGGAAATTTTTTTTACAAAATCTAAATGAATTTTTTTGCCAGAATTTTCATTTTCCCAAGCTTGCAGTATCCAAAGGGAATCCAGCACTCAAGGACATCATAATAAGTTTACTAAAGACCTGAGATTGCTATATACAGACACGTCCCTTGACCCACCCTTATACACTTTATCTTAGATCTAACTCATTTCATCTCTGAAAAGTTTCCAAAATGTTCGAAGATAAACCAATTAATTAACATTGACCAATTTCCTTGTGCATTTTGCAACACCAGTATAGAACAAAAGAAAATTAACCAAATTCAGAATATTACTTAAAAAAATTTGGAAAACTTATAAATTATAAAACTGAATATAAATATTGAACACCTAGTGGTTGAAAGCAGAATCAATGTTAAATTTCTGGTATATGATTCCAGATTAGGCGATAGAAATAGAAAAATGAGAAAAATGAGTATTACCAGCACAAAATTACGTACAAAAATCATTGTACATTTTTTCCCAACAGTTCCACAAAAAGCTATCAAAGTACTTTCCACACTTCCATCAACTAATTGTGCAATTGAAAGGTCGTTTAGTACCTTACATGTTAAAACGTGGCTAAGGTCAACTATTTCCAGCGAAAGATTAAATGGGCTAATGTTAACTAGGCAATTCGCGAGAGGAAAGTATTACTCAGAGTCACAAAACAATCACTTGATAGGAGATAGGTTCAGAAACTGAGCAAATACGACTGCAGAGTTGGGGAAAATCAATTAATTCCTCAAATATTCCGATGCTAAAAGGCCAACACTCTTTAATAAATAAGACTCTATAATAGTCTTATACTCATTTTGAATAAAACTTTTTTCCGTAAATTGATGAATATTTATTAAATATTTGGAGCTGAGATGAAAATTAATCATTTTTTATAATTCAAACCCTTTTGAAAAAACAAACTGTAGCAGTAAGAGAGTCTTTTTCATTCGGGAAAAATTAAATAACTAATAATAGTATATTATATATAATAATATAATAAATAATATATTTAATATATAAATATAATTATACATAATATATAATATAAAAATAATTATATATATATAAATATAATATAAAATAATAATATAATATAAAATAATATAATATATAATTTGGCCCCCCCTAAATTTTGCTATAACGGCCCGCCCCCCAATATAGATAAATAATAGAAAATATAAAAAAAATAAAATTATATATATAATATTATATAAAAATATATATATATATAAATATTATTATAAAATAATATATATATATAAAATATATATAATATATATATATATATATATATAATATATTTAACATATATATTAAAATAATATATATTTATATACTATATAATAATAAATATATATATATATATATTATATATATATATATACTATAATAGTAAGTATATTATTTAAAATTATTTTAATTATATAATATATATATATATATAATAATATACGTATATAAATGTATATATATAAGAAAAGGGTTGATTAATTTTTGGAAAAATCGGAATCTTCATAAAGAAAAGCGTAACAAAGAAACTGCTACCCAAAATATCGAGATCATAATGAATATCAATGATAAACAATCAACTATTACCTCAATTTTATTACCAGAATACAGATCTCGTAGATATACTATTAAATCCAATCTTCAGTGAACTAAAAATAAAAAATAGTATAAAATGGCAGCCACGCGATTAGTCTCGGATTTAAAATAATATGCACAATATACAGGAATGGAAAAAACAAAGAATAAAAAAAATAAGCAAATAAAAAATCAAAACATATTAAAAAAAGAACATATAAAAAAAATATATAAGTTAAAATTAAAAATTAGTAATCACAAAAATGAATAAAAACTATATAAAAATTACTAATGTAAAAAATGATGAGATAGTAAAAGACGGGAACAAGTTAACAGTTCTACATTACAGATATCTAAGAATATGAAAAATAGAATAGTAAATAAGAATGCTTTAAAAAATCATAAGAAGTATGTCTTAAATCCATTTCATATATATGCTCTTCAGCCCAAAGCAAAAATGGAAATTTTATTTTTATACCTCCCACTGTTGAATTTCATGATAATTTGATAAAATCATAATAAGATTAATAGTTGCCTTTTCCAAATGATAATTTAAAAAAAATAACTTAACCTATTAAAGATTTGAAGAGTCTTGTTTCTAAATGTCATATCCACCAACTACTAAAAAAAATTTCTACAAAGTTAAAAAATTTGAATGATTCAGAAATTTAAAAAATGTATGCGTATATCAAATCCCGTGCTACAATTGTCCATCTGTATATATTGGAGAAACAAATGATTTCATCAGAAGAAAAAAAAGAAGAAAATACCAACAATCTTACTCTCTAAAAATTTGTGACCGTCGTAAAACTCATTCCCTGAAAAAGCCATAGAGAGAAAAGGAACACAAGATTCGATTTGCCAAATTTATAGAACTGAAATCTCCGCGGTGATAGGGACACTCAACAAGAACCGACATTATTAGAATCTTTTATCAATTAAAAGAATGTAACTACATTTTAATTGTGTTAAATGCTAATGCTCTTGATGATTTTACTAATTTCATTCTCTTTATTCTTTCAAACAATTTTCAAAAAAAATGATAATTACCTATTTATGAAAAACATACTAACATAAACACAACCTTAAAGTCAGAAAGTTATCTTCTTACTTCTTCCCCTCAATCTTTCTTCTTATTCATATCTCTTCTTATCTCATCTATCATTCTCTTCAAAGTTTCTTCTTCTCATCCATGTCCTAAACCATACTTCAAAATAAATACAAAAAAATACAAACCTTACACAGATTCAGCCTCTGAGTGACTCGATAATAAGCCTTTGGTAGTCAGCTAGTTCTGCCTCAGCCTCTTATGCCACACAGTTTCTAGAAACCTATTTCCCTCTTTCATCCATCATATACAGTAAAAATCTACTATTAGTAACTATATATATATATATAATATAAAAATAAAAAATAAGAATAAATATATAGTAATAAATATATATATAACCTTAAATATATATATATATAATATAAATATATTAAAAATATAAATATTATATATATATATATATACTATATAATATATATATATATTATATATATAATAAATAATATAATATATATAAAAAATATAAGAATATAAATAATAAATATATATATATATAATTTAGAAGATATATATATATATATATAATATATATATATATATATATATATATATATAAGAATAAGAATTGAAATCTTCGGATAGGATCTTTTCTCCTGTAATTTTTTTATGTAGGGAAAGAAGACGGGATAAAATTTGGTTATTTATATTTTTTTTCTGTGTACGTTTAATCGATTAACAATGTATAAAGAACACTCATGGCGCAGATAGCGTAAGTTTTTTTTTTTTTTTTTTAAATTAATAAAGTTGGAAAACACAATTATAAACAATAGATTTTAAAACTTTAATATTTCTATTAAAATTAGAAACTTTGTATTACACACCGTTTGAAGCGAAGAAAATTAGCAATAATTTAAAATTTTAATGTTTAAGTATATAGGGTAAAAAAAAAAAAAACAAAAAAGTAACCTTCTAAATATTTGAAAAAATAATTTTTTTAAAAATTAGTATCGCCTTATTGGGTGAAAGATCACTTACTGACATGAACCAGCCCATAAAAAATATAAACTATACATATATACAAATAAAATAACATAATATAAATATATCATACTAATAAAATAACACCTACCTATAAATAAATACTAATAAAATTATATATATTATATAATCTATACTAATATATATATATATAATAGTATTTCACTATTAAAGTTTATAAAAATCACCTGACTTGAAATAATATCACATTTCCATTTTGTCGGTTTCGACAATTTTTTTAAAAATTGATAAAATATTTCGGAAAATTTGGGAAACCACGACGTTATGAGTCACCTCAATCAAATGGGACATTAGAATAATACATAATAAAAATACCAATAAAATAATAATAATAAAATAATAATAAGATAATAAATTAACATAAAATAATAAATAATCAATAATCAATAAATAATAATAATAATATAATAAATACAACTAATTAAATCATAAACAAATACCAATTGTTGTTCCTATCGTTGAAATTTCAGAATTGATAACATAAATTTTGTGCCAGGAATCGTTTAAATAATATTATTTATAATAATAAGAATCCTTTTAATAATAATATAAAAAATAATAATAAAATAATAATAATAATAATAATAAAGTTAATAATGATACTGCATTTTAATTTCTAGAGTAAATAATTTCTAAAGAAAATTATGAACAGTTATTTCATCAAAATTTTATTATATATTATTATTTATATTTTATATTAACATTTTAATTTTTATTAAGATTTTTAAAATTTTTGAATAATATTACTAATAAATAATAACATATAAAATAATATATAATAAATATAATAAAATAAAAATATATATATAATATATATATATATATTATTAATAAAATAATATACATAAAAATAATAAATATAATAATAATAACAAATAAAAATAAAATAAGAATAAAATGTGGTGTATATAAATATAAATAATATATTTAATAAAATACTAAACCCTACTATATCAAAACAAATACCTTCGCACCCTAATACCACCAAGAACCGCTTATACCTCACCTTACTCCCTATAATAAAACAATATAAAATAATATAATATATATAATATATATATATATATATATATATTATATAAATATAAATAATAAATACATATTTTTAACATTTTTATATTATAATTATTATATATAATATATGAATATAATATATATATATATATATATTTACCTTTCAGGAAAAAAAAGTTTAGCACTTTTCGAGATACTCGTTACAAAAGGAAAACTCTTTCTAACTAGTTTACATTCTTTTCTGAAGGTAAGCCGTACACTAGAGACGTTTTGTGTGTGAAATCTCGTCTATTTAGTTTTAATTTATATTCGCGTATGTTTAATATATTAAAAAAAAAAAAAAAAAAAAAAACAACCTTATTCTTTTAAACTAATTTGAATCTTCAATTTATAATAAAAAATACTCTATATATACTACACTTATAAATATATAAATAGTAATATAAATAAAATATATAATATATATATATATATATAATACATAAAAATAATAATATATAGATATAGTATAATATATAAATACTAGAAACATATATAGTAATATATATATAAAAATAATATAACATAATAACACCGTACTCACTACACATAACCTACTAACCAATCCCCTACTCCAAAAATACTAACTACACTCACTTATACCCTTACTCATATAAATATAATAACCACAAATAAAACTATACTACCTACTATATAATATAATGACGCATATATCCCAATATACTATACTACAAATACTATATATATACCTATACTAAATACCATACCCATAATAAACTAATAAATAAAAATAATATCAAATAATATATATAATAAATAGTAAAAATAAAAATATATAATAATTAATAAATATAATTTAATAATAATAAATCAATAAAATAAATAAATAATAAATAATAATAATAAATAATAATAATAATAAATAAAAATAAAATAAAAAAAATAAAATAATAAAAAATATAATAATAATTAAAGAACGTACTTTTTAAAATTAAATATTTTTTGTTAAAAAATATTATTTTTCGGATAAAATTAAATAACAAAATAATAACTTAAAAACACAAATAAAAACCAAATTCCGAATCACAACCAGCATATAAACATCAACTAATATGCATGATAACACACTTCTCAAAATATATACATATTAAGCCACCTTATAAAGGACATTTTTGAAATTATAAACCGGCACCATATAAAACAATAAGTATACATTAAACCTACCAAATATATAAATATAATATCCCTATAAATAAAATAACAAAATACATACTCACCACCTCTATCTATAATAATATACCTCATATATATAATATATATACCTCATAATAAATTATATATAAAAAATAAATAATTACCCCACACAATATATTATATCTATAAAGTAGTGGTCAGTTTGCAACATACGGGAAATGCTATTAACTAAAAATAAAAATCATTGTTCTAGAGAGGACTGTATACACCATTGCATCCCTTATCATACACAGGAAAATTCCTCATGTTACTACTCTTCCTCTCAAGTGACCTGTCATAGAGTGTAAATCTGTTAGCTTTCATCGATACTAACCGCGCGCTTGCATTAATACACCCTTTACTCTCCCACACATACAAAAGCCCAAAACACCCCCCCAAAAACAACCCCAACCCAAAAACACCCACCCAACAAAACCTTAAAACCCACCCAACACAACAACAGAATAATAAAGATATAAAAAAAAAAAAAAATCAAAAAATAAATTAAAAAAATAAAATAACAACATACGATAAACTTTTCAACCTTTAACTTTCTTTTTAGTTTGCCTATCCTCCTATTGCCTATCACATGTTCATATTATCTTACTACTCCCTGATTTGATCTAGACACATTTCATAGCGGAACATATTCTTTATTCTTTACCTTTCCAATCCCCTATCCCTTCTCTTTACTTTACAAATATCTCCTAAGCCTTTCATTTCCAAAACCTAGGCCCCTTTTGTTCATTTTAGAATTTAATGTGTACTTCTCACATCCATAAAGAACAATTGGAACAAATATACACTCAAACAACTTCATTTTTCCTTGCTGGATAAATTTTCCCTTCCTTTTTCAAAATTTTATAAGGCTACTTATTACTCTTTCACCCTCAGCAACCCTATAGTCAATCTCGTTTTCATCCCTCCAAAAGCTCCATCATCCATCCCTTAATACCTAAAAACCATAGTTTCTGTTAGGCTTTTTCCATTTCAGATTAAGAATAGCCTCTTTTGAGTTTTGTGTTAATTTTATTAACATTACTTTTAGCAAGATGAAATTTTAATTATTTCCCTTGGTACACTGTTTCAATCTCATGCATCAAATCAAACTGTTTTTATTGGAATCTGCAACAACATATATATATATATATTATATATATATAATATAATATAATAAATATATATATATAAATAGAACAATATATATTATATATATATACTATATATAAATAAAAAATATAAATAACTAAAATAAAAATACATATATAAATAAAATATTAAATATATAATGAAGATGATAGAAAAAATTTAACAAAAAGGGAAACTGTCTTGTCTTGCTTCAATTTATAATGGCAAGGGGGCATAAAGGAGGTCTTTAATTATAGAGAATAAATTTAGCAAGTGTTGTAGGTAAAGTATATGGACTAGTTTTAATATAAAAAAAAGTTTAAGTATAACAGATAAACAGATTGGAGAGGGAACAATGATGGTTTTAGGGGTGGTCGAAGATATGCGGATCAGGTGGTGGTTACCTTGGAAGTGCTGGCCGAGAAGTTATCAGGAAGAAAAAAAAGTTCTGTATTTTTTCTTGATTTGGAACTGTATTAGAAAGTTATCGAATAAATTGATTGTTGTTAAAGATGGTTAAAGAATTTTAAGGGAACAGTGGGTTATGTGTTATGATTAAAATGAGGGAAGGGAAGTGGTTTGAATATGTTTGTGGATATGAATATAATTGGGAAATGAGCTGATATGAATCTGTATGAAGGCTTTACTCTTTGCTGAAGATTACATATATATATATTATATAAAATTATTTGTATATATTGAAAATATATTAATAAACTATAAAAACCAAAACATAAACTATAAAATAATATATTAAATACACTAATTAAAATAATAAATATACTATAAATACTAAATAACCTATATATACAAAATATATAAAATATCCTCCAATATAGTATCCAACCAAGCCACCCCCAACCACCACACCTAAATATACCCTCACCACCCATATAATCATTAATATATACTATCATATATATTATATATATATAATACTACTATATATATATATTATATAATACTGTAATATGTTGCGTATGTGTTTCATGATTCATTACTTAACGAGAAACATGTTTCATATTAATTTAATAATAATAATAATAATTATTAATATAATTCTAAAAGCACAAAAGTATGAATAATATAGTTTAATAGATTGAATATTATTGTTGAATAGTTAAATAGTTAATATTACATATTGTTTATTATTATATTATTATTATTATTATTATTATTATTTTTATTATTATTATTATTTATTATATTTATCATGTATTATTATTCATGTTATTAAACATTATATCAAATTATTATTATAATTTTTATTATTAAATTTTGATAATATAATATATAATAATAATGAATAATTAATACAATAATAAATAAGTAATTATAATAAAATAATATAATAAATAATAAAAATAATTAATATAAATAAATAAAAATAAAACTAATACATTTAATAATAATAATAATAATAATAATAATAATAATAATAATAATAATAATAATAATAATAATAATAATAATAATAATAATAATAATAATAATATAATAATAATATAATAATTATTTTAATTATTATTAATTATTAATTATATAATTATTGTTATTATTATTTATTAAATATAATTATTATTATTATTATTATTAATTATTATTATTTATTTATTACCTTACGTAAAACCTTATGTTAGAAAACCCGAAAGTTAAAAAACAAATGCTTTTTATTTTCATTTATCAATAAAAGTTCATCCTTGGGAATTTCCTAAAATGCAATAATAATAATAATTAATAATAATATAATAATATAAATCAAAAAAAATAATAATAATAAGAATGAAATTAATAATAGTCTCATAATAAACCCCTTTATTAATAATTTTTCTTAACAATAATAATAATAAAAGAAATTAATAATAATAAAAATATAATAATAATAAATAATAATTATAATTAATAATTAACTAATATAATAAAATTTAATAATAAATAATTATAATAATAATAATAATAATAATAATAATAATAATAATAATAAAATTAATAATAAAAATTAAAATAATATAAATATATTATATAATATATTAATATAATATATATATTATATAATATAATATATATATATAAATATATATATATATATATATATAAATATATATATCAGGAGCGAATCCTTATTGGTTGCTTATGCATGCGGCGCAAATTGCTAAAGAGAAAAATAAAAATAAAATAAAATTAATATAGAATTGTTCAAGTATTACTGTGAACTGAGAAAAAGTAACATGTCAGATAATTATTATATCTTCTATCGCTTCTATTAGCACTAAATTCAAATTTATATTTAATTTTCATTCTCGAGCTGCCAACCGGAATAAAAATTTCGCTAGTCAATACGATGCTTGCGGTAACTCAAGCGCTTACCTTTCTGAGAAATTTTACGTGGTAAATATGTGCACGCGCATGAAATTACTCACTGCGAAAATACTATGAAAGCTTGCAGAAACCTAACGTAAACTAGACCCAAAATCATTTTCGGAGTTTTCCTTTAATTTTCACTCATTCCTCGTTATTCTTAATTAAAGAAAATAATAAAATATGACGTAATTATGATTTTTTTTTTCTGCTATTCTGTTCAGAGTTGCCACATTGGCTATTTCATAAAAAAATTTCACAAATTTAAGCAATAAATTATATACAGTAATTAGCTGTCGAAATTTAAATAATAAAATATTGATAAATAAAGAAGATAATGCAAATATTTTAAATAAATTTTGGTATTAGGGAAAAAAAGCGAATAGATACAATAAAAATAGAGAAATAGACTAGTTTGACTCTGTTTCGTAATGACCTAGTGTCTGTGCAGATGTGAGAATGCATTCTAGTAGATATGCTTTCTGTAATCTCTGTCACTGTGCAATAAAATATGTTTCATCAGAAGAACAGGAGGGCAGAGTTTATTTACAAGTGAATGTCGGGTTTGCAAGTAAGCTTTGCAATTTCAATTACATCAATTATATATATATATATATATATATGGCGAAGGAAGCAGCGCACCCAAAGCGAAGAGATTACACTATTTAGGCATCTATGGTGTGTTAGATTATATCCTATATCACTCAAACGCTCACTGGTTTGCCAATTTTAGTTCTATTTCACACACTCTTGCTTGACAGTAGACTCACCTTTATTCACGCATCATGAACAATATTATACAACACTTTCTATAATTTAATCAAAGTGGAAGGGACACAACCAGTCTTGGAGAAGGCAAGAGGGTCGGCTTCCAAAGATAATCCCTCACCACTATTCTCCCCATAATCCAAAGTTGGTTGGATTTTTGCCTTCACTGTAGTGCCGACCTGTTTTGGTGAACGTCTTCTTTCTTCAATATTTTCTGCAACCTTCACGGCTTTCTCACAAATTTCCACTTTGCAGAACAAAACTTCTCTTTTTTCTATACCTCATATTTTGTTCTTAACCTAAACACAGTTGCTTGAGTGCCCTGAGAGAAAATCTTACTCTGTTCCCTATTACTGCATATTTAATAAATTTTAAGTAAAAAACGGATGTTGCGCATGTGTACGCAACGATGCAATATGTTCTCGTGTTTATAATTTGGAGTCTAATGAATTTTCTACCCTATGGATTAAGTTTTCGTGTGAATCTACAACTAAGTTCATCTGCTCCTTCTATTTATCACCTAACTTTACAGACTATCTTAAATTCTTTGACTATCTGAACTCTAAAATAAAATATGTTCTCTCATCTTCTTCTTTCTCAGATATCATTATTTTGGGTGATTTCAATGTTCACCCCCACCAATGTCTTTCCTCCGGTTCTAACGATATAACTTGTGAATTTGACTACTATTTCTCTATTCATAATGACATTGAGCAGTTGGTGCAGTTCCCTACTCATACACCTGATCGTCTTGGAGATGAACCCAACATTCTAGACCTTTTCTTAACTTTCGATCCTTCTTCTTATTCTATAAAACTCTATAGCCCTTTGAGTTCCTCCAATCACTTCCTTTTTACTGTATCCTCTTCCATCTCTTCAATTCTTTCGTAGGAAAGACCCACGCCTAAGGCGAGATAGTGTTTTTGGCCCTTTTGTGCTGCAAACTGGTCGGACTTGCAGTCGTGTCTCTTTGGTTCCTCTTCCCCATGTCCTTTCAGGCATTTTACAAAAATTGTCAACTCTTAACTTTGCTTCTCCTTCTTTCATTCGTCTTCTATCATCCGATGGCACAACTCCCATTTAACATTCTGACTAAGGCTGAACTCTTCATTTGAAGCTTTTACTTCTGACTCTACTCTTGACGATCCCGGAGCCATTTTTCCTTATCCACCGCACTCCAAATCAGTTACGCCTAAGAGGCTTTTTTTTACCTATCGCTAAGGTTAAATTAAGAGGACATATGGTTCTGACGGTATTCCTTCTATAGCTCTTAAAACTTGTGCTTCTGAGCTTGCTCCATTCATTGGGAAACTCATTTGTCTCTACCTTTCCATTTGGACCTTCCCTTCTTGCTGAAAACGTTGAAAACGTTCTTTCATTCAACCTGTGACATATAAATGGGGAAGCCTTTCAACCCTCAAACTATTGTAATATCGCTTTAACCTCCATTCTTTCTAAAGCTTTCGAATCTTTCTTCAACATTTTAATTGTTCTAATCTAATCTCTGATCGGCAGAAAGGATTTCTTAAAAACGTTCTACTTGTGATCTTCTTTATCTTCTTTATCTTCTTTATCTTCTTTCTCTTCCCTCTGATTCTCGGTCCTCTGCTATTCGGCATTTTACTGAATCTTTTACCGTGATGCTAGACATATTTAAAGCATTAAATAGAGTCTGGCGGAAACTTCTGACTTCTAAACCTCCCTCTTATGGTGTCAATCCTTCCCCTGTGTTTTCCTCTCTGATTTCTTTTCTCATGACCTTAATTTTAAAGATCACGTGTTACTTCTCTTTCTAAACAATCTTCTAAGAGATTGAGTACTCTGAGGTTCCTTCGGAACTTATTCTCCCCACTCCAGATACTTGTTTTGTATAGTAGCATTGTTCGTCTTTGTATGGAGTATGCGTCACATATCTGTGCTCCTTCCTATTTTGCGTCTACGTTTTTTTCTTGCTGACTCCCATAAACTCTCACTAACTTCCTTCATCCCTTTCTAGCCGTCGAATTGTTGCATCATTCTCCTTATCTATTGCTATTGCAATGGACACTGCTCTTCTGATCTCTCTCTCTCTCTCTCTCTCTCTCTCTCCTCTCTCTCTCTCTCTCTCTCTCTCTCTCTTCTCTCTCTCCTTCTCTCTCTCTCTCTCTCTCTCTCTCTCTCTCTCTCTCTCTCTCTCTCTCTCTCTCTCTCTCTTACAATGGACACTGATCTTCTGAACTCTCTGATAGAGTACTCCATCTTTTGAGGAAAGTTTGTCTCTCTACACAGTCTCATCCTTTCTCTGACTAACTCACTGACTCCAAACTTAACTGCTATGCTCAATCTTTCAGGTACTCCTCCACTCTTAAAGTCTGGAACACACTTCCTTCATCTCTTTTTCCAACTACTTTGAAGACTTCCACATTTATCAAAACTCGACAATAGTATTGGCATCATCGGCACTAAGATCATTTGGCACAGCACTGGATCATGGTTCTCACCTCAACTCCGGGAAAATATTCGGTTGGCATCCGCCCACCTTACACTACCCTACGATAATAATAATCATATAATATAATAAATAATATAATATATATATATATATATATAATATTATATAATATATATAATATATATATATTATCAAAAATATAATATATATACTTAATATATATATATATATATATTATATATATATGATGTATGTATGTATGTTGTATGTATGTACGATGATATGTTATGTAAGTAGTATGTCACTTGATGTAACTTGTATTGTATGTATGTATGTATGTATGTATATGTATGTATGTTATGTATGTATGTAGTGTATATATGTATGTACGTACTGAGTGGTTTGAATCTCAATTGGAGACAGATGACAATAAATTAAATGGATGATAATAATAAATCAGAATGTAAGGATATTAGAAGGAGTGTCCGAAAAGGTTGTGTTATGTCAATAGATTTGTTCATCCTCTATAGTGAAATTAGCGTGACGACCACTCATTTACAGAGAATAAATATTAGTAGGCGAAACTTTAACCCATATTAAATATTTTAATAATACTGTTTATTACCACCAAGTTTGAAACAAATCAGGTGCAAAGCTCAATTATAAATAAATAAAATTCTAAATTGTTTGTTTTTTAAAATGAGACGAAATATCTAGAGTTAATAGGATCACATGGAAGCTTAATTGTTTGGGAAGTTTGATTATTTGAAATGAAGATGAAAATTGATTAAAGGAAGCCAAGAAAATAATCTGAAGAATTGGGTAACAAATAGAAAGACTTTAGTAAATAAAAAGTAAAAGATAAAGCTATGTTTGAAAAACATTGTTGTATTCCGAATTATGAACTTTACATTTAACTGATTAAAGAGAATAACGTGAAATTGAAATGTGATTCTGAAAATGATTTCTGAAAGTTTCATTGACTGAAAAACTAACGTTTAAGTGAATACTCGAAAAGCGAACACTTTAATATGAGTGTACATCAAAGGATAAGAAAAAGCAACTCCTGCTGGTGGGACACAGAATAAGAGAATCAAAGCGAGAAAATTTGCTATTTTAATTATCAGAAGAGGGCGAACAAGAGGATGACTTAGGATACAGTAAATAGATGGGTGGGTAAAAATTGTCAAATGCATGTGCTACCTTAAGTTAAAGTGAAAGCAATAGGAATGCAACTTAACCTCACGGAAAGTTAATCTTTTTATATTATTATTATTATTATTATTATTATTATTATTATTATTATTATAATTTTATATTTATACTAAATTATTAATTATATATTATCTATTGATTATTACAATTTTATTACTCATATATTATTATTATTAATTATTATCTATTATGTATTATTATTATTATTATTTTATTATTATTATATATAATAAAATTATATTATTACCTTTACTTATTATTATTATTATTACATTTATTATAATATATTATTATTATTATTATTATCAATATATATTTATAACATTAATTAATATTATTATTAGTATTATATAATTAATTACATTATTAATTATTATTATTAACTATTATAATTATTATCTTTAATTAAATTTAAATTTATTATATTTATTATTATTATTATTTAATTATTATATTTATTCATTATTCATTATTATTATATATTATTATTATTATTATCTATTCATTATCTATATTATTATTACATTATTATTATTATATTATATATACTATCTAATTATTAATATATCTATTATTATATTAATTATTATTATATTATAATATAATATTATATATTATATTATTATTATTATTACAAAATTATTATTTTTTTAAATTCATTCGTTATTATTAAATACATCTTATTGTGAATATTATTTATATTTATTATATTATTATATATATTATTATTATATATTAATTATTAATCTACTAATATTATTATTAATAATTAATATTATTATTATTATTATTATTATTATTATTATTATTATTATTATTATTATTATTATTATTATTATTATTATTATTATTATTATTATTATTATTATTATTATTATTATTATCTTATTATTATATATTTTATTATTATTATTATTATTATTATATTATTATTATATATTATTATTATTATTATTATATTATTATTATTATTATTATTATTATATCATATATTATTATTATTATTATTATTATTAAATTATATTCTTTCACTTATTCCCGATTTTAGAAACGGGTAATTTTTTTTGTCATGTAGATCTAAAGAAACTATAAAAACAATTTACTTTCACTTCTTGGGGAACAAAACTTATTAATTTAAATGTTCTTAATATAAGATTGAAACCCAAATATAATAAAAAGTACTTCATAAGTGCATCTGTTTTAAGTGTAAAACTTAAAACTATACTTAAATAAAGAGGTTAAACAAAAAAGGATCCTGTGTTGCATGCAACGACCTTAAAAGAGAAACTTTTTTGGGTGACCCCTTATAAAATTAATCATTAAACAAGAATATCACAAGAATGACAAGAATGACAAGAACCAATACTTCGGGGATTTCGTGGTTCTCTCCGGCCCCAACAATAGTATACGAAATCTTTTAATCTTTTTTCTATCCCTCGTTTTCATACTGCCTATATCTTACAATCCTCCTCCATCACATTTCTCTCTCTCTCTCTCTCTCTCTCTCTCTCTCTCTCTCTCTCTCTCTCTCTCTCTCTCTCTCTCTCTCTCTCTTATCTCTCTCTCTCTCTCTCTCTCTCATACTCTCTCTCTCTCTCTCTCTCTCTCTCTCTCTCTCTCTCTCTCTCTCTCTCTCTCTCTCTCTCTCTCTCTCTCTCTCTCTCTCTCTCTCTCTCTCTCTCCTTTTTCCCCACCCATCAGTTTCTTTAAGCCTTTAAGTACTTTGTACGTACTTTCCATCTTGAAAAAGAGGATATCCTCCCTCTTTTCCCGTTCGCAGCCCCTTGAGCCCTCCGGTGCCTCTTCCCACATGGGTCTTTAGTCCACCCCACACTTCTTCCCCGTGGATGAGTTTACAAGATAAAAACTGGTCTTTTTGTTCGCCTATGACTGGGCCGCCAATTGTAGGGAACACGAACCTTCGAGTTAACAGCCGGAGTAACCGTAAGGGTACCTGTCAACGAAATAGCTGACAGAGATGCCAAAATGGCCGCCTCTTCTTTTCGGAGCTGTTCTAGGTACCTCCCGGATGCTATTCGACAAGGTCACCTCCCATCAACTGATTATTATCTACTCTCTGACAAGGCTTCCGGTCTTACTGGCAAAAGTGCTGGACCAGTGATCATCGAGGGGCGAAGATTAGAAATATAAAGCCGAACATTAGTGTGTGGTCTTCCTCTCACCGACGAAAGCGCTTGCATATCAAGGAACCCTCCTTCCATCTGCAAATTCGCAAATCCGCAATCCGTATACCATACCTTCATTGATTGTCCCCAACTGGACGCCATTCCTACTTTATGGTCCACAACACCTTCTAAAAGGTTATCCCATATCCTTTCTGAATCCTGCCACTTTAATAGTAACTCTATTTTCACTTATCGCTTCTCTATGGGCCGTGGTGGATCCTGATTTAATTTATATTATTTTACTTATTTTTAATTTTAAAATTTTTTTTTGGTAAGAAAAGTGAAAGGAACTTGAAAACAAAAGATAAAAAATTGAATTAATTTTGAATGCTTTAAAAGTATCCGATTGGATATTATTATTATTATTATTATTATTATTATTATTATTATTATTATTATTATTATTATTATTATTATTATTATTATTATTATTATTATTATTATTATTATTATTATTATTATTATTATTATTATTATTATTAATTTATTATATATTACTTATTAATAATAATAGATAATAATAATAATAATATATAATAATAATAATAATAAAAATAAGGCTAAACAATCATAAAGCTTGTACAGACCCCGCCCACAGAAATTATTATTATTATTATATTATTATTATATTATTATTATTATTATTATTTATTATTATTATTATTATTATTATTATTATATTATACTTCTTATTATTATTATTATCTATTATTATTATAAATAATGATAATAATAATAATATATTAATAATAATAATAATAATAATAATAATCAATAATATAATAATAATAATAATCAATAATAATAATAATAATAATTAATAATAACTAATAATAATAATAATAATATAATAATCAATAAATAATAATAATAATAATAATATTAATAATAATCAATAATAAAATAATAACAAAAAGAAATACTCTAATAATAGTAATAAATTTTTCACTCAAAATAAAAATATCAAGAATAATGAATAATAATAATGAAAAATAATAATAATAATAATAATAAAAAATAAAAATAATAATAAAAATAATAATACATTAATAATATAATAATAATAAATAAAATAATAATAATAATAATAATAATAATAACTAATCAATAATAATAATACATATAATAATTAATAATAATAATAAAATAATAATAATAATAATAAAAAATAATAAAAATAATAAAAATAATAATAATAATAAATAATAATAAATAATAATATAATAATAATAATAATAATAATAATAATAATAATCAATAATAATAATAATAATAATAATAATAATAATAATAATAATAATAATAATAATAATAATAATAATAATAATAATAATAATAATAATAATAATAATAATACATTAATAATAATAATAATAATAATAATAATAATAATAATAATAATAATAGTAATAGTAATATTATTATTATTATTATTATTATTATTATTATTATTATTATTATTATTATTATTATTATTATTATTATTATTATTATTATTATTATTATTATTATTATTATTATTATTATTATTATATTCATTATTATTATATTTTATTTTTATTTATATTATTCATTCATTATTATTATTATTAATAATCTACTTATATCTATTATTATTCATATTATTATTATTATTCATATATTATTATTCTATTATTATATTAATTATATTATTATTATTATTATATTATTATTATTATTATTAATATTCTCTTTTCTATCGTTTCTCTTCCAAAGTATTCCCTATTTCTTTGAATTACTAATAGCTTCTGGATTCTTTTATTAATGCCACGCTCGCGCTCGCACACACTCATACGAACACACGAATATATTCTTTGTAATTGTGCGTACCAAACAGAAAAATAATTTCTACCACAACTTCTTTTGATTTTATATGCAATCCCATAACTAGAACTAAATAATCGAAGAAAAACAATAACACTCAACAGTAATAACAAAAACCATATACCACCTCATCATACATCTGCAGAAAGATGACTGAAGCCACGTCACATCCATCTATTTAACCCTCAACCAACCCAACCTCCGCCGTCTGCAAACGCAAAAACCACCAAGCACCATGAAATCAGCGCAAGTTCCAGCAGGTTCTCAAGCAATGCATCCAAAGCTCCAACCAACCTCCACCTAACACTCTGAACAAGATACTATGAGAATAGGACACTTCTACAATGCAACCATCAGCCTACACACACTCTCAGAAAAGAACTCAAAATATTATCATCAAGCGACAACGGTCCGAACTGAAGGAAATACTCTCATAACACAAACGAACACAATAACTCGAATATATACAATACACTGTTGAACCAACCGTCACACAGGCACTACTTGCCTAGAATAACCACACAAACTGCATTTTCCGCCATATCCAGCGACCCCTTAGACACACTAAATATTATACTCACAAAACCAATAAGTCCAATCGAAGACGATCTCATATCGCAAACCAAAACAAAAGAATCACAGTTCTACACCCAATCTCTCCTCCAAAGAAACTCAAAATTCCGTAAACAATTAACAATAACCTCCTACTACTTGCATACTACCAGCAGCAAAAGAAATAACCGCACAGAATCCAAGTGCCAATAAAATACAGAATCCTCAATAGTGCCGCACTGTGAGTTCACAGGACGACCAACCAACACACCAGTCAATGAAACACATCTAGTATGAACACAACATAGCACTAGTGGTCCGGGATTTTTTTGAAAACGTGAGATACGAGAATTATGAATATTATAGTGAATACAATCATTCATCTGGCATCATACTAGAAGACTGAGTGCAAGAATGTAAATGACACTGAGTGCAGAATGTAAATGAAAATTTATGTTTGTCAATGACATTTTCAATCCTTTCCACAGGAATGTAGTGCTATCAGTAATGGAACATGGGGAGCATTTCCACAAAACAAACTGCAGCAACGGGGAGGATATTATCAATGTTGGCAGATATATTTTGTAGTAAGAGGAATGAAGAAGCAAATATTTACAAGCGACAAACGAAGAATCACCGGAATTAAAACTACTTCGCAAATTACATCATTGAGACATTAAATGCAATTTTTCAGTATTTTTCGTTGGGTTGGATTTAGATAAGGTCAGGTGTCATCGAAAAAATTTGGACACGTTTTCTTTGAGCTACTTTGTTGTTATATATACAGAGTAAAACACTAAACTTACCTTACCTTTGCAGTCGGTGTTATGAAAAAGATATGACCTGTGTTTTCAGCCGAATTTAATTTCTCTCATTTTAAAGCTTGCATCTGTTCTCACCTGCAAAACTTGCGTTACGTGGGCATAGTAAAGGTTTTTGATTATATTCTTAACACTTTTATTACTATTTTACACCCCTCCTTGGATAGGGCTCAACCTGTGAAGTTAAAAAAAAAAAAAAGTTGTTCATTTTATACAGAAAATAAAACGATCTATAAAAGTGAAGTACATACTTGTTCGCTTTCAGGATGTCATACTCTACATAAAACAGAAAAAAAACATAAATTAAGACTAGCCGTACAAAAACAACAGTTCTTGATGAACTTGCACTCATTTGTGTTCCGAGTCTCAAAATTGAAAAAAAAAAAAAAAAATTAAATAGAAATGAGACTTGGGTTTTTAAATTTGAGGAGCAGCACAAAATTTGGTAGGGTTTTTTATTTTAATTATAATTTCATTTTATTATTATTATTATTATTATTATTATTATTATTATTATTATTATTATTATTATTATTATTATTATTATTATTATTATTATTATTATTACTATTATTATTATTATATTATATTACTATATATGATATATAGGGTATATATTATATATATATATATATATACTAATATATATATACTATATATATATATATATATATAATATATATATACTATACTATATATATAATATATAATATATATACTATATATATATATATATAGGTATATAGTCGTATTTATATTTGTATCTGGTGGAGTCTTTAAATGTCTAATATAAGAAGAATGGATATTCGCGACAGTCAGGACATATGAAGACTTTCTTTCCTCGCATATTTCAGGGGCGACAGGCCTAGCAACCCGGTCCTTTACTTTTATGCTTGCAGAACTCCTGGACCAGCATTTGGAATCTTATGGCCTACAGGGCCACGATCTTCTGAAGAGCTCTGAGAGAACGAGTTTCGATGCCAAATGAAAGAAGATGCTAGTTCCACCGAAAGCGGGAAACCCTACATGAGTGTGTATTAACTCAAGAGGAACTGTCATCTAGAACCATTGCGCCGTGAAAACGTTTTTCCCTAAAGTGCTCCTACAGACAGATACAAGAGCCCTTTCATGGATAGAAGAAGAAAATGCTGGTCCAACTGACAGGGCGAAACCCTTAATGAGAGCATGATAAATAAATAATTAAATAAATCTACTAACCACCTCCTCCTTTT
>JABUQX010083226.1:30000-52693 GCA_015478945.1 Trachelipus rathkii | reverse complement strand
GCTCGAGAATAATATTTATTATTATATATATCGTACTATTATTTGTATTTTATATATATTAGTGGTTTATGTTTAAATAAAAGTTATTTCATATCATTTGAAACTATAATTATTAATTTATATGATATTTAAAAATATATATAATATAACATTGCTTTTAATACATGTAATATTATTAAAGAAAGCCTCGGCTTTTCATAAAGTATGAGATATAATATAAAGCTTATACTATATATTATTTTAAATTATATATTAGAATTTTAATATATTACTATATATTATCAATTTTACAGTAATGTATTAAACTGGATATACCTGATAATATATATTTATTAATATATATAATAATTAATATATTATATTAGTGTTTATATAATTTATTATGATATATATATTTATAATATAATATATTTAATTATAATATAAATATTAATATATATTAATTATGTATTATATATATATAAATATTAAATTATAGTATTAATTTATATAGTTACAAAGATTAATATATATATTAATAATATCAGTTTATATGATGTATTACTATTTAATAGGTTTCATCTAAGTTGATATCAATTAAGGATTTTCTGACATGAAGGTTTTTAATATACATAGAGATAAACTCATTATAGATAAGTTCCATGCTACAAAAAAGGGAAATATATTATATTAAGAAATAATATGTATTAAATGTTTTATATATTATATTATTATATTAACTATTCTATCTATAATCTATGTACGAGAATTATTATCTAGATATATATGTATAAGTATTCGAGATGTAGATCTCTGTATAAATAGGTTTCGTAATATGTTCATATATATAGTAATAACCTTATTACAGTTATAACACTAATAACGTTAAAAATTCCCCGTCCTTAGTAATATATGACATAGTAAGTAGTATATTACATCTGCACCTGCATAAATACTTTTCTGCCATACCTATTTGTTTCTATATAGTACATAGTTTATATTGAGTTCTATTATATATAAATATATTATTAACTAAAACTAATATCGTAATAGATACTTTGATCGATTCCCAGAAAATATAAAAAATCATAAGTTATGGTTTAATCTATTTGTCGTGTTAGTTGATGCGCATTTATTACTGCTCGGATAAATTTAGTTGCATAGTTATGTATAGCTTACCCAGGACGATCATGGTTGTGCTTTATCTGATTATAAGCCATCCTGTATGGTCTCTATTCTATGTGTACGATATATTATTTTAAATGATCCAGCCTTGTAATCCCTGTTATGTTTGATGTTGTATCAATGCATAAGTCATATGTTTAATATCTGCTATACCATAATCTATTTTAGCAATATAGTGATAACCCTAATGAAATGTCAGTTCGTTTTCATATAATTATCCTGTTTCCCATCTATTATTATTTCTCATAGATCTTATTCCAAGATTTTGGAAGTGAGTATATTATTAATTGTATATTTTTTGTATAATGTCGTATCAGAAATGTCTCAGTATATTCAAAGATTTTTGTGCTCTATACAAATCTGACAAAACTTTTACTTAGATAATTCATATACCAAGGTTATACGAGACAGCACGCGACAATTTGCATGTTCTTTGGATTTTCTGTTATATCATAAGTATATTCATGAGATATTCATACACTTGTCAAGAACCAACCTAAGACCTCTCCCAGTTTTGCGTATTGATAAAATAAATAAGACATTAAATAATTATCCAACGCGCCTTTCATACATCGGTGAGAAGAAAACATATGCCCCTATTTAAATATGAATACATTTATTAGTTCGATTACCATATTTATACAATATAATATGAATAAGAATAATATATAGAAACCCATCAATAATCCAATATGTAGAACCAAAAAAGAAATAAAGCATCAATAAAATAAAAACTAATCGCAACACAAAAAGAGAGAAATCTGAAACAGCTAAAAGAGTAGAATCGAAAATGGCAAAAACATACCTATTTAAAAAAAAAAAATAGTTTTAAAACCAAATCATAATTAAACATAAGAAATTATATTTTAAATTAAGTTAAGAAAAAAAAAAAATTTTGGACTTTTCAGCAAAAATTAAAACCTCGTCAATATTTTTTGAGAAAACTGAGAAAATAAACTTCAAAAATTTTTCAATCTTTCATCAAATAAATATGCTACTCGATTTAGTAAGCTGCAATCTAATGGAATGAATAATATTTGATACGCTCATTATTCATAAAACCTCTTGCTTTTGTACTCGTCCTAAGGCTCGTTGTATCTCTCATAATTAATGTATGTTTAATATTTCTTTACTGCCACGAACTCAAGCATCCAGCTTTAACTATTGAAACCACTTGAAGAAATTACCAAAAAAACGGCTTCTACAGCTTCTGTCATCCTATATAATTCCCATAATCCAAGGCTAAGTGCATTTAACTTATCTTCAAATGAAAATGAAACGTTTTTAAAAGAATGAAAGATTAATAAAAACTAATCTAGAAAAACTCTTTGTTCTGTGGAAATAATGACCCCTCTATGCTATTGCTTCTAATTTACTTGATCCGTATAAGCAAGTTTTTTTTAAACAATAGTAGTCTTAAATCGTCACTTTGTTTGCAGTTGAAAAATCGTCATCCAGACTCACACAGCCCTATATAATTTCGAAAACCATTCTACAAGCACAAAAAAAGAACCATAATAATTACATACAGAATCCAGCACCTTTCACATGATTAATATCAATTACAGATCTTCAGAATGAAAATTCTACATCTCAGTGAAGTATGAAAGAAAACTACACGCCTAACAAAAGATTGAAAGTGCAATATTTTAAACCTATCGCAATATAAAAACGACTAGATACATAATAATATCCTATCGCGTTTGTGGATAAGTTAAGCAATAGTGTTTACCAATGCTAAGTGAAATATCTTGAAGACTGTCCCAACTAGTAGCTCATAGATGAGAGAGTTATTTAGGCAATGCTGTGCTAATATATGATGAAAAGAGAAACATGCTCTCAGGATTGGAAATTAAGAAAAAATCTGATAGTTTTCATCAAGCAAATCCTCATATATTTTACATTCTAAGTGACGTATGTTATTAATAATTATATTATATTTATAATTAATACCTATTAAGATCAGAAAATGTCTAACCCCTACTTTGATTCTATAGACTGGATGTCTCGAGCGAATGGATATGTTTGGTTGTATGTTATTTCATGTTATTAATAGATCTCTGGTCCCGCTACCAAGCTGACGAGCTTTCAAAGGAATATACAATAATAAAAGATGTTATACTTAATTATGAGTAGTGTCTATTACATAATTAACAACCATGATTAGAATAAGTCTAGCTATATCACTGACTTATGGTAGTATATAATAAAATAGAAGTTAAATGTATTATAATAATATATAGAAGGTCTGATTCTACAAACAGACAAATATATTTTATAATTTATATATCTTCATATATATATTATAGTTTTCAAATTTATAATAAATATTCATTAATAATTAAATTATATCAAACTAAGATAAGTATAGTTAGTAGATATTATGAAAATACATGTTATATATATTAATCGGTATTAAATTTCAAAATAAAAGCGAATTATAAATATAATTTCTATAATTATTCAGACCATAATCAACATACTAAGTTCAATTAGATAGATATAAGATTACTCCAGAATACCACTCAAGTTAAATAATATAGTAGATATTATAACATTTCTCATTTCTTTACCTGTAATATTTATAAGATTATTTACTACTATATATATAAATTATTATTAATTTATATATATCATAAAATTTATTTTTCAGTTTAAATAATATTTATAAATTAATTCAATTACTATACTGTTATTGGTCTACTTAAGCTAGATAGTTTATATATATATTAATATATATATATTATATATAGATTATTATATTATGGTATATATTATTATTAGTTATTCAAAGTTTTTTTTGCAGGTGTTTATGTATAATATAATAAAGTCTTCTATTATTATCTACTATACATGTTTAAATTACTAATAGTAACAATATCTAACTTATGCATGTATATAAAACCTCTAATTTACAATGAATTAATTACTAATGTTATAAATCACATAAGATCACATTCTTTAATATAGTGTTCTAACTTATATATATAAAGTAAACACTCAGATGTGAGATTATTGAATATTATTTTTCAAGTGTGTCTACCCAATCATCTACCTGTTATATATATAATTTAATTTACTTAAAATCCAGTCTATATGTTTTCATTAATATTTAATTCTCAGTATATTAGAAATATATGAACTAATATAATCTTATTGATTAATATTAAGTATTACTATCACTATGATAGATATGTACTTTTATCAATATTAATACTTATAATACCAAAGAGTCATCTTATTTAAAACTGTATATATAACCGAATACAATTTATTAAGGTTTGCTTATTAATTAAGTCGATAATACCTAGCGAACGGATGCACTTACATATCATTTTTATTAATTAAATCAAAAAATATTAATCTCGATTTTAAATTTATTAAGTTTATTGATAAGAAAGAAATATATAGAAACTAGTCAGTTATTCGAATACCCCCTCTAACTTACCGATGATTATCTACCTTTCGATACCTTAAGGCAGATGAAACGTGATATGTTAGCTGAGTATTAACGTAACTGCGACCATTTAATAAAGCTGTAAGAAAGAATAGTAGTTATAGATCTAATTATACGTGACCTTTATCGCACTAATTTAGGTGTGTTGAATAGTGAATACGATGATTGCAGCCTATTAACATGATTAGATCACTATTTTAATGTAGTACGCATTTATTCTTTAGATCGTATAGTAGAATCATTTAGATTATGATCTGTTATATATTAAAGAGAGATTTAATATTAAGTCATGCTTAGACCACAATGTTAAATTTTAGATCTGTTTTAATCCCCTCATAAAGTAATCTGAACCCAGGATCTATTAATATAGCCGTATGGTTTAATTAGGTATTAACTGTAATACGAAAACCTATAATTAATATTATATATACCGATAATATTTATAATAATAGAATAAAAATGATATGAGAAAGAAAATATTGATTCTAAAAAGATTATAAGATATTGATAATGTAATCAATAATCATTTTAATATCAATATTTAACAATAAGCAATTGATCATATTATTGTGAATTCCTAATAATTTGAAGATAACTATGCGCATTGCCTACTCTGTCCTTATGGATGTGGATCATAAATTTTATTACATATATATGGTGCATACTATGATATATAAAAGTATATTCAGTTTCTTTTATTAGATATAAATTAAATACTTCGGATTGCATCAGATTAAGTCATCAATACCTATTTACTATACTGTATAACTGTGATAATCGATAATAAAGATACTAGAAAACCCCGTAGGGTAAATTTGGATTCGAAATATCTGGCACTAATTTCTTGAAGAACATCCACGATCATCTGGGACAGTACCAAATTTTGGATATTGATATTGAGCTTTGGAAAGGGCCTATCACCTCATGAATTCAGGGCACTATCAGCTCGAACACTCTGGCATGTCGTCCTATCTTCTCTCTAGTATTAATATTAATTCTATACTACTTATAATCTATATATTACTACTCTAACTTCTGTTAACGATTGACATATCGCTATTAATAATTCTCTCAATCTCTTACTAATAGTAAAGTTTTTTACTTATCCCTCCTTATTTTTACTCTTTCTAAATAAATACTTACATATCTATCGTTAGCAGATTATCAATATCATCCTCTGTAAATCTATCCTCCAGTATCAGTATATTATATGCATAAATCTATCTATTCTTTTAAACAATCATATCAGTTACATATCCTACCACTAAATCCGTTTATCAATATCAATATAATTCTGATCTAATCTGATCTATCTATCTTCATCTAATCTATCTATCATATCAATCGTACACGTAAACGATAAATATTACTCACGACGTTCACGTGCTACAGTATAGGTAATAAAGAAGGAATTAATACCTTCCACACTGAGTTGTTCGTATACTCTGACCCATATAGAAGATTGATGGTAAGTATTTTCTCTTTCTTTCTAAGTGTTGATATGTTGAGGCAGTGAAAAATTACATCGATATGACTACATTAGCCTTGACGTCACATGGTTTACCTTCCAGATAATTAGAACTATCCTAATTAGATATAGTAATATTTATAAATTTTTATATAAAAGTAATAAGTATACATAACAATTTATTAGTACAAGAAGCATCACTCTATTGATTCTTTTAAAATAAATTAATCTTGAGTACACCCTTCTTGAACTTATACCTTTTTGAGTCAAGCTACATAGCATTAAATATGCATCCACAGCAGATCACAAAATAAATTTATATTAGGCTTCTTCCTAAAATGACTGTGAAGAGAGAACCTAATAAATTTTTCTTATTAGAAACATCTAAAAATAAGTACGATTACAGTACTTGTATATTGACAATTATAAACTCTCGATTAATATTTTTACGAAAATATGGTCTCAAGTAATTGATATATAATTAATATTATTTTACCTGGAGTTGGTCATATCGCTACGGATATCAAATAGTAATTTACTAAATTTTGTTAGGCTGTACTATGAAGTTATTAATTATTATACAAACATTCTATTATACAGAGAGAAGAGGTTAGATTTGATTATTAATATATTGTTATAATAGGATAAGTGCTGAATATATATTTGTTGATTATGTGTTTCTCTAGTAGATGGTATATATATTAAGCACTATTAAAATATGTAGTTTATCATTTTATTTTAGTTAGTATATTAAAAATAAATTATTATATAATTTTACAACAATATATTAGCAGATACATGATAGCTATAGATAATTATCATATCAGAGTTTCTGATTGTCAAAAATATCCCGTAAATTTATTAATTATTCCTTGACAAGTGATAAGAAAGAGTTAATTTAATTGTTAATGTTAACAAGAACTTTGTTATCAAGAACGACCACTGTTGCCAATTATAGCTTCTAGCTCCGGTGTCACTGAAACAAACGTGCAATTACCACATATATTAAAAAAAAAACTGTTATGTATAATCTTTAAAGAATAATAAATTCAAAATGCCTATCCGCAATTTCAAGAAGAATACAGATAGTCCACCATTAATTTCTAGTAATTGAACAATAAGCATTTGTCTTCTTTTTTTTAATTCTCATAATATAAAGAATTAAAGAAGTAAAAAAGGAGAAATAATTAAAATGTACAATAAAAAAATTAGACAGGTCTCTTTCAAGTATGAAGTTAAAGCATTAAATAATGACTGGTTAACATGGTCAAACTTATTTGAGAGAGAAAAATAATAAGTGAAAACACACTTTTTAATAATGATTTGTAGGAATAAGTAAGTAAGAACATGATAAGATAGATATAGGATTGTCGAACCCTTATCTTAACGTATATTAATTAAATTTTTATTGCTATTTGACGATTATTAACATCTAAGTAAAGATAATGATTATTTAATCTAAATAAATATACTTAGAAAAAAGTTTAGTGTATAATAGTTATTTTATAAGACTTTATTATATAGATATATTATAAAATATATAACAGAAATAAATATATATAATATATGGCATGATGATCATATTATATTTAAAAATAAAAATCTCTCGTTTTGATTCAATAAAAGATTTTCATTGTCTCGAACTTCTCTCTATTTCATTTTACAAACCCTAACCGCCCTCTTTTAATTGCTATACTATGAGTAAGCTAATTAAAGTACCCATCTGCCAGCCTACCTCTCGTGATGAGATGCCGTTGCTGTGCAGTTTATCAATTTCATAAGTGCGCTGTATATATATATTATAATTTTTAATGACTAGTAAGTCTTATTAAATGATTCTATGTATGTATTATATATCAATCATTTATATTATTTGATTATTAATAATATTCTACTTATATTTATTTTTAAGACTAATTTACAGGAGATTTGAACGAAGTCATTAATTATCATCATTGTCGAGTAACATCTAGGCTAAGATGAGGAATATTCGAAGGAATTATTGACGGAATTACTTTTATCTAACAACTATTACTTATATACTTAAATAATTAAAATAATATAAAATATATTCTACAATATATTATAATTATGTTTTGATAATATTATTATAGTATTATATAATTAATATAGTGGAGAGAGTGAGACGCGGCGATTGCTGTTTAGATTTTTATTTTATACTATGAAAAGTTGTTGGTAGAATATTATACTTATCATCTACACCCTCTGGTCCGTCTATACTATGTACAGAATAAAAATCCTGGGCCACAATTATTTATGTAATATGCAATAGTCCGTGTGAAGTAGATTGGCAATACTTGTTAAAGTGTATGCAAAACTAAAATCCTTGTGTGTGATCGTTTGCACAGCTGATCACGTGACAGTGTAGCAGTTCACATCTACATTCATTTATGTATTATAATATAATATATATTATATATAATATAAATAATATATAAAAATAATATATATATATAATATATATTATACATATGAATGAGTTTCTTACTAAGGAAGTGGGTGTGGTATAAAGAGAGGATGAATATATAGTATATATATAATATAATATAAGAAGGAAGAGAGATTATATATAGATTTTTTGATGATGAATAGTGAGTAGATATAATATAGTAGATATATAATAGTGTGTTGTAGTGGTAATATAGTATTAAATATATGAGAAGTAGATATAGAGTAGTTAGAGTCAGTACATACGTAAGTATAGTATATAGTATAGTAATATATATAGTAGTAAATAATAATAATGATGAATATAATAATGAAAGAGAGTAGTAATTATAGACATGTAACGTAACTAGGGAAATTCAAACAATTTAATATAGCTAATATTTATGGAGGATAGTATATAAATTTTGTTAATTTATTATATATTATATTAATAGATGTAGTATAAATCCAACTATTTATACGTAATTATTATTGAATAACTAATATATACTTCTGAAGTACTTATTTTCTGATAGTAGGTGTAAGATTAATTCTCTAGCATCTTGGTATTTGCATGTATTGATTTTGAGAAGAAGACTACATGTTATTAAATCACTAAAACGTTTATCCGTTTATTTCAAATTGTGTTTTTAAAGAAATTATTAAAGTTTTTCTATTATCATATTATTTTTTTTAATTACGAGAAGATATATCTACATATATAAAATAATAATATCGATTAAACAATATATAAATAAACACTATATAAGTATGATACTATGACTGCTTATAAAAGTCTGATATTTGTGCTTTTTTATAAAGTGTCTGATAGATATATTGTGAGTAAAAGTATTTTAGATACATTTTGATAGCTGGTAGATGTACAGAGTAGTGACTTTAATAATATCATATAGATTGGTGATATAATTATATCATGATAATTCCGTTAGCGATTTTCTGCAGCTTCATGATATATTGTAGAACAATATGAATATTGTTTATGAAAATTGTTTTGAAAAAATAAATCTCACTACTAAAATAAATAGATATATAGATATTATCTTAAGTAATTCGAGTGATTTTTATCAAAAACTGTATTATAAAGCTTTAACAATAACTTCTATAACTTATATTTAATTTAAAAACTGAATTAATACAAATTTAATTTAAAATTGATTTTAATAATCAAAGTAAAACATTTCAACAGAGAAAAATAAAATTGAAAACATTATTTTTTCAATACGATATATATATATGCTGATATATATAAATTTTTGTCACGCCAGTATTAATCTCTCCAATGCATTTGATTTAAGGATCCTCTCATTTTTATATAGCATGTATGATATGCTCAGCTGTCCACATCGAATACCAGATATATTGGTATATATATGGATGATATATATATAGTATATCAATATATATGTCATACTTATTTTCTAAATATACATCTAATGAACATAAATAAAACAAATTATTTATTTAAAATTGAATTAAAATATTATAAATATACTGTTATATTTATATAATCCACAAAATGATTTTTTTCTTATATAAATTCGTGTTTTATTGCCTAAAAAACTGGAAGAGAAGAAAAATGAAGAATAGATAAAGCAAGTAATTGATTTAATAATGAATTTAGTGACAAACAGCTTGATATCTAAACAGATGTTTATGTCTTCTAACAATATTCTTCAGTCACCCATATGCTATTTTTTATTACTTATTTAATAATTAAATTTATATATATATATTAAAGATATTATTACGCCTGTGACTGGTGTTGGGTGGGAGTCGATAGTTCAAATTATTTATGTTTTACTTATAGAATCATTAAATAATTCATAAAAAATAAATAAAAAATTAAAAAATGTATCCGTGAGTTATTATAATATAATATTATAATGACATTTAATAAAATATATTGTATCCAGATTAACTAATTTTAAGATTTGAAAAAATGTCAGTGTGATAATAAAACATAATTTAGTGTTGTCTAGTCTAACCTTTTCGCAGTCATTAATTTCCAAACCCTTGCCCATCCATTTAGGAATGATAAAATCAGTATTTTTCAATTTATCTGATTATTAATATTAGTTAATCCTTCTTATGTATTATTAGTGTGAAGTGTAGGTTATATTATTAATTATTATTATGAGTCTGCAGTTGTAGGTGTATTATTATTATTTATGTGTATTTTAATTTCTCTATATTTTAATTATTATATTATTAAAGAGTAAAATTTTTCTAATATACAGTCCTTTACTCTCCAAGTTTTGGTATAGAAGTATACGAGCATGATTTTGACAAGGTCCTTTTCCAAGCTTTCTAACAACAAGGCTGATCTATAATCAAAACCGGATATACAGATGTAGTGAATTAACCTATTCCACTCGCATGTCTGCGAAGAATGCATCCAGTAGTGATCTTAACTGTAGTAATAAAAGTTCGAGGTACCATCAACCGTTTTTGTACCATATTGCGTGAGAGCGACAAGCCTTTGGATTTCAAAGTTCTTAATTCAAGTGTGAATTTCTTGCACGGTTACAACCATCCTTTCACGGTCCCACAAAATTGATGTTTCTTCCAAACACTAATTGATTTGGGGAATAACCAACTTTATCTAACAAATTATTTTTTGCTGAAATTAATTAAGAATGTAAATAATATAAATGAGTGAGTATTAATACATTTTAATTATAATATAATAAATAGTCCTTGCAGGAATCAATTAAATGTAACAAAAAGTGGGTGGATTATTTTTTTTATTTTTTTTTGTTTTTTTTTTGATTTTCTTTTTTTTTTGGTATATAAACGGTTAAATTCATTATTATTTGTTTATACTATGAAAGTAAATAGATAAATATTAATAATACTTAAATATATATTATCATACTTCTTTATATAACATGAATTAGTATACATATATAGTTGATTGATATATTATTTATATTTACTAATAATAATACCAATTTATAAATTATAATTTTATATATTTATTTTAATATATGAATAGTTATAATATGAAAATATATATATAGTATATAAGATATATATATAGTAATCATTATAGTCATCACAAAACATAGTAGTGTATACCTTAAAAGTAATATATATATTATTTTAAACTCTTAAAGAGTATTAAAATAATATCATTATTATTATAATTATAGTTAAAATTACGTTTTTATTTAAAAATATTTATTCCACAAATAATTATTATTAATTATTATTATACCTATGCAGCTTCTGCTTGTATGATTGTATTATTTAATATATATATTATTTATTAAATGATACTTAATATTTTAATTTTAATCCCTATTATCTGATTTAATTATTTGGTCAATCGATAATCTTAAATTATGTTAATAGAGTACTATATGTTAGCAATACTATATATAAATTTACTAATATATATTATCATATAAATTAATTATAATATATAATATATATGTAATATGAGTTTATTGCATATTAAATATATGTAAAGCTGAGAGAGTTATGGTTATTGAGTGAGTATACTACTATAATCATTATATATATAAATTTTAGTTTTATAAAAGATAGATTATTATATATAGATAGATAAGTATATATATTTTATAATTTTAAGCGATATAAATTCACAGTTTCACTTTATTTATTATTGAGCAGAACTGAGAAGAACTTCTTAACTTTTTCCCTCTGAATGCATTAAGATTTGTTTTTTAATGCGATACAATACTATTTCACTAAGATGCTCTTATGTTCTTACTAATTCTGGTTACTTATTATGACATTACTACCCGCTTCCTCCTATTATAGTCAATGCAAAGTGGCGCGATAACGCCCGCATGCCCGCACGCGGGAGCCCCCGAGTTCGGGGCCCCTTACGGAGATTTTGTTTTTAAGAAGAAATTGCTTTTGATAATCCTGGTTCATTTTGTTAAAAAACAATAACATTTATTAAAAAATTTATAATAATATTATTATACATATATTATGATAGAAAAGTTGCTCAACAATATTAGCATTAATATATTTATATATCTTTATAATTAGATTATTATTATCATATCATTTAATTTATGTTCCGTATTATAATTTATGATACTTGTTTTATGAATTAATATCCTACCTATGTATAATATAATATACCCAATTGATTATCATATTATTAGTGATTTATATTATTATATAAATATATTATCTTTAACATAATTTACTTCAGGTATATATATATTATAAAATTATGAATTTTGCTGCATCTTTTATATAATACCAATAGTAATTAATTTTGAATATTAATTTTAACATTGTTACGTTGTTTTCGCAGTCTTATAATATTATATCATTATTATATGATATTATAAATAATATTTATATTATTATGGTACTGTTGAGAAATTTTATTAATAATATATTTACTTATCTTTATAAATTATATACAACGTAAAATTTTATTTAAGTGAGACAAATAATGTCTTCCTATTGATTAGTAGGTGTGTGTAGTTGCAAAAAAAAAGCATAAAAAATGAAGACGATAAAAAATCCAGGCGTACGAGTTAGTGTTGTGTTGGTGAGATTTTTGTGCAGTAACCAGTGTAATTGCACAAGAGCGATCGCAATGAGAGTTGTTTTCATTGTTATTCGTAGTTGATATGAAGTCCCTGTCATCTCCCGATGACATTACAAGCTAACTTAGGTTTAGAGGATATATGTGTGCGTTATGCTTCATCAACCATCAATGACATTACTGATTGCCAACTCAATTGATAGTTATCAACCGTAGATAAGCAGCATACACCAGAATATTGATCCTTAGGTAAGGGAATTGAATCCAGATCACCAACCCTGATTTTAGTGAAATGCGTATATGAAAATATATTATCAAAATGAATCCGTTTGCAATAGCATTCGTTACCATCCCAGAAAAAAACTACATACCAAGGGCTAATGGATTTTCGTATAAAAAAAAGAATAATATTTTTCCAATAACATGTACCATTGGATTTTTCCTATAAAGACTCGTTCTTACTTAGACACAAGACCAGAGAATAAAATAAGATTTCAGCCGGTAAAACCATGCCGCCCTTTAGTCCCTCTCCTAAGACTCCTCAATAATTTTTCAAAAATTCAATTCAGTAGTTGCAATGATTAGTTTCTAAATATGCAGAAACTCTAGATATGAGTCGTGCTCCACAAAGATTACGCAAACAACTCATGACTTGGTGTCGCGTAGTCTTCGTGATAGCGCGCGACGAATTAAGGACACATGTTTGGATGTGTAAGTAGGACACTTAGTGTTGTCGAAATATGTCCTGCCCTAACGTTAAATCTTGTTTCCAAGTGAAGCCGTCGTATCCTCGTAATCATATAAGTTGTTCGACATAGTGCATTCCAGTGAGTTGGCAGGGGCTTAGTCCCATGAAATATAAAAAACATTGAATGTAGGACAGAAAGCACATTGTACACGCCTTTATGGACTTTATTGTGATAGAGGAAAGAAAAATAAAATTATCGTTGATCAACTCTCGAGAAACATCGAAGTGAAAAAATTTTTAGCCCGCCATATCGAAGTGTGGTGAAAACACCTAGCAATGTTCAGATACATTTCGTGTCATAGAGAAGAATACAGGAAATCAATTGGCCCATCTCGAAACTCTTGATACTTGTTGAAGTCTACTCTCTTTCGTATAGTGCACTCCCTCCCCACTTTAGAGCTCACTCACTTAGCAAATAATGAGAAGTAAAGTAGAAAATGATTTTAACATCATGAAATTACCAAATATAAGACATGATTCGGACTTGCTATGCTTCAGTTAGGAAAAACATTATTATTCAGAATAACCTCAGCTCCGTATTTATTATTCATTAATTCTAGACACCACACAGTATATCTTCAAAAAAGATAATCAGTGAGTATTCAGTGATTGAATATTATACAATCATTGGACAGTGAAAAAACTATCCTGGATGAAATAAATTCATCTGCAATACACGTAGTCGTTCTTGGGTTTCGATAGAATCGTGATCATTAACAGTGGAAAACATTTAGAGAAATTTCGTAAATATTGGTTATATTGAGGAAAACGTAATTGAATTCAAAAGTCGAGGACAAGCTCTACGGATGGCGCGTCTAATATAGTAGACAGACACTGACTAACACATAGAGAAGAATTAAAAATATGTTCCTACAGCTCGAGTACGTTACATTGTTGGCAGCACATAAACCGAATCTTGCTGAATATTCAGTAACTACTAACATTACCGAGTAGTCAATTCTTATTGATATGTTTCAGCAACGTATGTTTTCTTTAGGGAAGTTTGCCCGTTAGGCAAGTCTCAACAAACACTAGGAAGGAGAACTAGCAAGGAAAAAGATGATTATCAAAAAGTTCTGTCCGACAAGATGGGCTCACGAAAGATTGCCTTTTGGCATTGAATAAAAACTTTCAATGTGCAATGAAGTGCCTAACGAAAAATATATACTGTCTAGTCACATATAAACAGACAGTAGAAAGCCCTCGTCATTAGAAACAATCTGACCCTGATTATCATCGTAAAATTACTATGATCACCCTACAAAACAAATTTATAAAACGAGTTAACAGGCTTCTGAAAGTGTACAAATTAAGTCAGTTGATCTTCATAAAGCTGTTTCTTCCTGAGCACGCCAATGAAAAATACAACATTTGAGGAGAAACTTGTCCGAATTCTTCCTTGAAGCAAAGCAATGCATCTTACATGGATATTCATGTGAACTAAAACAGAAACGCAGAGGAACTGTGAAGCGTTATTTTATGAAATAGCATCGGACTACAGAATAGACAATCTTTTGATAATGCTTTAAACAAAAGTAGATAATTATATTCTCCAATACATCACTGGATGTTGCAATTAATCAGATCAAAAATAGATTCGTTAGTTTATGCACTGGTATAAACAGAAAACTATCTTATTTTGACCACCAATACAAAGGCGAAACAAAATACTTGACTTGAGGTGAAGGATAATTCTAGACCATAAAGTACTAATCCGTCGAAATTATGCGATGTACTTTGTACAAGTCAGAGTGTGTGTGCGTTTGTGTAGTGTGTGTGTTGTAGATGATGGTTTATATAGGTATAAGATGTCATACCGAAAAAGAAATATCAGAGAATTTGCCCAACTACTTATCGAAGAAAAAAGCTTCCTGTTAAGTAGCTTTCCCGAATTAATAGCAACAATACAGCTATAATTTTCTCTACCAGTTACAACAGCTCAACGGCAGAGAGAAAGCTCTCAAAATTAAAAATTAAAAAGATTACTTTGGAGAAGTACTAGAGCCAAGTCAAGACTGAACGACTTTTCCATTCTGAGTATCGAGCATGAAGAACTCGAGCAATTAATATTGTATCAAGCAGTCAATAATTTCTTCTCAAAAGAAGTGAAAGTTAGAAATTTTTAAGAATTAGTTATATATATATATTAATATATATATATATTATAATATATTAAATAATTATTATTTAATAATATTATTATTATATATATATAATATATTAAATAATATATATTATATATTAATATTAAATTATTAATTATATATATTATTTATATATATATTAATATATATCCTTATATTAATATTAATTATATATATATATAATATACTATAACATTTATATTTAAACAATATTATTAATATTATATATAATATATATATATTATATAATATAATAATTATAAATTATACTTAATTAGATATACATTAGGTGATTTATATTATATATATTAACATCATAATTATATAATATATATATATATCATATATATAGTAAATAATAATAATTATTATTGATAATAAATATAGTATTTTTAAAATCTATAGTATATTATCATTACGTAAATTGTGTAAATGGCTATCATAAAATTTGCCAAATATATACTATATAATATTTATATAGATATAATATATATATATTATAAACCATGCATATTTCACTGGTTGTTTGTAATGTAAATAAATCTCTCTGCTTGTACGGCCACTTTAATCTTTAAATATATATGATGGAAAAAAGTGTTTACAGTGTATTTATCATATTATCCAGCTGTATGAGTGATGTGTGTGTATTATTGAGATGCTAGTGAGGTTAGCTATGTTGTGTGTTAGTTGACTCGAGTTATAGTATATTGGTGTATTAACTAGTCATATAAATTATGTAATATGTGTTTATTGTTATGGTTTATAGTGAGTGTATAAATCATATGTATACAAAATATATGTATAGACTATTATATTATTTAATAGTAGTTTGATTGTAACTTAGAGGGCGCCCATGCATCAAGTATTCTTTGGTCGGACTGTGTCCCCGAAGACGCTTCTGTCCATATAGCGCCGGTCTAAATGTCTGCGTCAATTGGAGTATATACATTTTTTCGATTCTTTACTATATATGATATTATCTAATCATTGACTATGATTATAGGATATTGTAATACAGAGCATACCAAATAAGCTCTACGAGTTATTTAATCGTCTTTGCTAGTAACCTATTAAATATATTACTATCACTCTAACCATAAGGTAACAAAACATTTCAATGACATAAAAAGAATGACGTATATTACAGAATTAAAGTTAAAGTAGTACTGGTATTTACAATTTACTTATTAACGCAATGAGGCAGCAAACGTATTAATATAGTAAAATAGTTATTAACGAACTACAATGACATAAATATATTCTATTGTAAGGTTTTCTGTAAATAATCTTAAATTGATTTACCACATTATCAAATTATATATTGATGTGATTTGGGAAAACGGATTCTTATAATAAATCCCAGTGTATATAGATATTTGTAATAGCCACCTACCCGTTAGATCAACAGAAAAATTCATATGCGAAGATGAGAGTAGTTTATTGCAATCTTTTGTTGTTCTACATTTTCCCAGAAGAGCCTGTAAGTGCGAGAACTTAGATAAAATATCCATCAACAATCCCTTGCATCAGCTACCAGAGAAGATCTATGTAACAGACTCTTCTGACAAAATTGCAACGAATTTATGAATATAACAAATACGGTTATACAATTACATAAGAATTTTACTCCATTATATTTGAGTTTTAATATTGAATAGTAAATTTAGGAGAAGTCTTATCTTCCTGTTTAAATTCATTTCTACTGAATTTTGATCAGAATTATTACTGGATTTATAAGAGAGTAATAATTGATTATCACAGTAAGTATAATTTTACTATCTATCGATAGTAGGTTGAAAACCCCTTTATGACGAACTAATAGTCGAATGTATGTGCGGCCACATACATTGTTTCCTCTATGAGTGAACAAATGAAGACTAGATCAAGTCATTTGAAACATCTTTGAATTTATAATTTTTTTAGCCTCATTGAATTAATAAAGCTCATTATTACCTTGCCTGTATGGCTTCTTTTTCCTCTATATTTCTTAATATGTTATATTCTTTATTCTAAAACAATTTATATATCATTTTTGCGGTATCTATATCTAGGCATAAAGTCGTTAATATTGAGATAATTTTATAAATCATTCACTTCTTATTTTGTCGTAGCAAAAATTGAATATATATATTATTATATATTATATAGGGTCGTATAGTTAATGTATAATTATATAATTAATATGTAGTTTAAGCTCACCTAAGTGAATTAAATATAATTATTGAGATGAGTTAAAAGCCTATATAATGAGGTATAATATAATAAACTAATTAGATAGTTATAGTAAAAAATATAAAGTTACACCATTAGTTAATAAACAGTATAAACAATGAGTAATACTTAACTCTATCTTATTTCAAGGGTGATATATATAAGTTTAACTCATACCCTGTTTTTCATTAATAGCAGTTATACATGCCTTTGATTATATTTATACTTTGTTGTCGTGTTTAGGTTTAGCTATAATAGGATGTAATTATAATTAAGTATGTTTTTTTATAAATCTATGTAATAATAATATTATCTTGAGATAACTATATTGTCAAAAGATATGAGCTATCAAAATAAAATTCTTATTTATTTATGCGTAGAACTACTTGATAAACTTTATAACTATTCTATACATTAACAATATTTATTGATAATAATTTTAATCAACTTTTAATAAAATTTGTGTAATTATACATATGATATAAATTGAAAGGTATAGTACTTATGTTTTCATTTATTTTTATATATTTATTAATGTGAATATATAAAATAAATCTTTACCACCTTCTTGATTTGAAAATTGTCCGAAAGGTGTAACACAAAGTTATTCTCAAATATTATTTGATTACATATTTTAGAAGTAATATTGAGTTTTTATGCACAGAGATCTTACCCGCTAGACTGTAAGTACTGAATTCAGTTCTTATTTAAATACGAAAATGTACTGCTAGTCCAAAAAGGCTAACCTTGAGTACATATTTAACAAAAGAAGAACCCTTAAATTAGAAATAATTTTGAACAAAATTCTCTTTTGAATATATTATACACTCCTAAATTGCTCTCGCTATTGTTATCATCCTTTGATGGTAGGTTTTTCTTTTTTGGATAACATTGGTTAAACTCCAGGTCGTAGCCATCAACTGGATGTTGGAATTACTGATTTATAATATAGGCGATATCTATATTACTTCACGACCCTAGACCTGTTGTCTCTAGGCCTGCCACGGGATTTGAAATTAGCTGGAACGTAAGTTAAGACAATAACTTTCGTTGTTTCTGAGATACCCCCTCCACATTTTTTCTTGCGTCTATGTAAATTCTCGCTCCTGAGGTGGTACATATTTTTTTAATTCGATAATTTGTTCGATAGGCTGATTTTTTGCTTGTCTCGCTTTTTTATAATAAACTACGACACTGGCAGTATATTTTGTCTCGCTAGAAGATATAATATTAAACTTTGATCGCGGCGCACGCGTTGGAGAAGCAAACTCTACACTATGCGCCTGCGGGGCAACGCTAGTTCTCCTAAGTTATCAAAGTTATTCAGCATGACGAATAGACAATGTGGCGAGATAGTCATATGGCAGACGAGCTAGTTCTTTGCGCGGGGGCGCATGCGGGCCCTGTGTTCAATTAGAAATGTGTGCGAAAAAGATAATTCTATATATTGTTTATAATGTCACAAATTTAAAGACATACTAAAGAAAGATTACAGCAACAAGTAGAAACATATTCATTTATAATTAAAGTTTACTTGAGATGGAGTACAGTTGCATCATCCAGATGGTATCAAAAAGATAGTCGTTATCACAAGCACATGAGATTACATCAAAGATGAAAATTCATAATATTGTATTATAAGCACCAATTAGCCTGACCCCTATATAGTAATAATTTATGCCCTATAGGAGTAGTGCTAAGCCCTCAAGTATTAGAGGCATCCCAAAAGTTATTATTAGTTATATTTTCGTGGTTTATTATATTATAGTTATATATATATTTATATATTGTATATACTATATATATATTAATATTATAATATACTATTATATCTATATATATAATAGGTATATAAAATATATATATATATTATAATATACTAATGATAATAATAATAATATATAGTATATGTATGTATAATATTATATATTACATAAATTATAATTTTTTAAAATTATTAGTATATAATATAATTATATATATATATAAATATATAATAATAATATATATATATTATATAGTAAATTATATATAATATATATGAATTATATATATATATTATATAATATTAATATATTTATATATTATATATATATATATAATATTATATTAATATATATAATATTATATTATATATATATATATATTATATATATATATATAAATATAATATATATATATATATATATAATATAATATAAATATATATAATATATATATATATAATAATATATTATATATATATATATATATATATATATAATAATATATATAAAAGTATATATACAATTATATATATATTATATATATATAGAATTATATATATATTATGATATATATATATAGTATTATATATAGTAAATATTATATATATATAATGTATATATTATATATATATATATATAATATATATATATACTATATTATATAATATATATATATATATATAATAATACTATATTGTGGTGTGTTGTGTGTGTGTGTGTGCATGGTTTTACATACTTAAAAGTATGACTTCGCATGAGAATAACATAATTTGCATTTTTTGATTGATGTAACGCAGAGATGAGGACAGTTTTCTACCCCAAAACAAACCAACCAATCGCCGCGTTTTATTTCACCTATTAACATAAAATTAAACATAAATATGGAATCCTTTTTATTAAGGCTGAATTTTAGACAAGACTCAGAAAATTCCCTCAGAAAATCCCCTCGCCGATGTACGTCGACAATGAGAGACATAAGACTCCTTACTTCATCAAAATAGAATATAAAAGGGTTTCTTTTTTATTGTACAAATAGGAGGTGGTTGTGCTAAAGAGGGGAGGAGGGGGTTGCCAGAGGGATCAGACTGTGCTAAAGAGGGAGTGAAGGTCTGTATGGAAATAGAGAGAAGTTGGAGAATGAAATTTTACAGTTTCATTTATTGTTATAGCAATAATTTCCTTTATAATATTTCAAACTTGCTTTATTGTTTTCGGATTCGATCGCAAAGTCTAAAATTTTAATTAACGTTCAAAGTTTTTCTCTTCATAGATTTTTCCCATTTAAATGTTCACATTATTTCCAATATTATTTCATGATCCTAACCTTAATATTGATTTATTGATAATTGGAAATTACTTCTTATATCTATTTATATATTTATTTAGCATATTCAAAATTATTCTATAAATATATTATATATTTTCGAACTATATATATATTAATAATAATATATATAATTATTATATTTATATATATTATATTTTGAAATTAGTTAACTATATTTTATTTGATTATATATAAATATATATAATTATAATGAATTAATTATTAACGTTAAAGTAATCCATTTATTAGTATATAATTAAATTTAATTAAATTTATATATATATATATATAATATATATATTATATTATATATATATTTATATATATAATATATATACTATATATTGTATATATTATAATACTTATATTATATATATATATATATCATATATATATAATATAAATATAATATATATAGTATATATATATATATATAAATATATCTATGTATATTAATATTTTTTTATATAATCGTTAGATTAAATATATATATATATATATTAATATATATATATATATATTTATATATATATATATAATATATATATATATATATATATATATATATATTATCTCTTTTTAATTGATATTTGTATATATAATACAATATATTATATATAAATAAATATAAAAATAATTTAATAATTATATATATACTACTTAATATATATATTATTTATATATATATATATTTTACATAATATATAATATATATATATATATAGTATATATATATAGTGTAAAATTAATATATATATATATGAGTATATAGTAGTTATAATATATATATATATTATTAAAATAATTATTATTTATAGTATATATATATATATATGATATAATATTTATATATATATATATATATAATATTATATATATTATATATATTATATATAAGTAAAATATATATATATTATATATATATCATATATATACATATATGTATTTCTGAATTATTCATAAATAATAAAAACAAAATAAAACTATTTATAACTTTTTGTTGTTGATTGTTGTCGCTCTTAACGGCCGAATGATGTCACTGTTGTCTCAATTGGTTGCTTTCTGTTTATGATCTCTGCTTTAATTGTTTTACAATTATATATTTATATTGTTCATGCTGTTATGTTATTGTATCTTCTTAACGCTAAAACAGTTTCTGCCAGTTAAAAATTGTTTACTATTATAATTATCACTTCTTTTTATATTCGATCACATTACGTTTTCGGCTGTTTGAGATTTTATATAAAATATTTATTAATTCCGTGTCTATCGTGTTTTCTGTAATATTTTGTTGAATATTTATAACCATATTTTAGGAGGAAAAAGACGACACCGTTGCTATTCTTGTTCTTGGTTGTCATTCTCAATTCTGCATCTGAAGTGCGCCTGATTGGTGATGAAG
>JABUQX010083226.1:22500-25000 GCA_015478945.1 Trachelipus rathkii | reverse complement strand
TCTTGCAAACTCTTTGGCACCTATATTTTAGGGTTCTTGGCAGAAAATTGTGGAGACAGAGAGAGTCCTAAGAATAATTTTAGTTTTTCAGCGTAAGTCTTCATGGACATGTGGAAGGAGGATTCCCCAGCTCTATTAAGGCTACAGGGAGAGTTGAAATTTGGCCCATCATTAATATGGCAGGGGTCATTCCTTCTGAGCTTAATTGGGCTCTACGTAGACACAATAGCACAATGGAGAGAAGATCTAACTAATAATATTTCACATCTTCCAACTCATCCGACAGCATGCCCGCAAAGACCTCAACAATGTTCTATGAGTGTTCTCGATGAGACCATTACTCTGTGGGGTATAGGGTAAGGTAAAGTTGCGCCGAGATTCTAGCTCCTCACATACACTCTTGAATAAGTCCGACGTAAACTGAGTTCCACGATCATAAACGTAAGTTCCCACAATTCCAGCTATGGATAGAAATTGTCTAGTAATTACCTCCACTATGGTAGAGGTTTCTGTTTTTCAGGGGGAAGCAAAGAGATAGAGATAAAACTAATCAATTAATGATGTTAAAAGTTACTTGTAGTTTTTACACTGAGGCATTTCAAGAATGTCAATATGGACAACCTGAAATTTGGAAGATACTGGGCTATAAGATTCCATATGGAGGGCTTATTTTGCTAAAAGATTTAAATCCCTGACACGCATCACAACTTTGTAAAGATTCCTTTACATATTTTGGCATATTTTTCCATACAAAGTGCTTTCTAAGAGATGCCAGAGTCTTCTTAGCACCAAAATTCCCTAGAGTGTAAGAACAAGAGGAAGGATAAAGGATTCTGGAGAAAAACCTGCAGTAAAAGTGGATTAGATTCATCATCGACTAGAGAAAGCAAGTCATTCTGATAATAGTAGTCTTTTAGTAAGCTTAAGACCAGTATTCTTTGGTTATATAAATGTTTCTGAAGTTATACATCGGTTTATTGTGCTATTTGCAGTTCTTTGCAGACAATCTAGCACTGAAATAGCTTGAATACTTCATTGGAGGAAATATTGAAATTTATGCAAGTGCATAACAGTCATCCTTTATTGAAGAATTCTGCTGAGGTAGAAAATCTGGTGAAACCAGGACTTGATTGCAGGATACTTCTGTAAGGACTTCTGCTTCAGATTTCTGATCTCCAAGTTAAAGAGAAGAGCTTATTGCTGAAACTTTATTTACTTTTCCCGCAGAAGTGGGAGGAGTAGGTAAATTTGATGGCCATTACAGCTGGTCTTTGAGCTGGATTTCTACTCAGAAAATCTGCAAGAATATTTTCTTTTGATTTAATATGATGTACAGTCAAAGCATACTCGGACAAGAAAGTTAGGTATCGCTGCTCCCTTGTTAGCAAGTTATTATCATCAATCTCTAACATACCAACTGACGATGCCATTAATATAAATAATAACTGAAAATATTTTCAATATACATATACATTTCTAAACTTAACCAAACAAAAATTTAAAAATTTGTTTAACCTTGCTTGTAAAGATACTTATTTTTTCTTCGATAGTAAATTATATTTGCAAACTAATTCCCTAGCCATCTGATCACCTTTAAGCGCCGTTTTAGTCAGCGCTTATTTAAACCATTATGAAACTATTTTTTTTACACAGATAAACACCACTGCTCACGGGCAGAGCCCTAATCAAGGAGGGGTTGTACTCAATTAACATCCGAGCAGGACGGAGGCAAGCCCAAGGCGAGAATAGCTCACATTCTCCCACCCGACCAGTTGCGAACCTGGGACCCCTCGCTATGTTTGGCGAGTGCTCTACCACTAAGCTACCGGGCGCTTTCACATTGCCCAATATTAACACAAAACCATCACTCTACACACAATATATGGATGGCACCTTTCTTTTATTTAACAATAAAAACTGTCCCTAGCTTTTTAAATTTAATAAATAACTTCCACATATAAAATTTACGAAAGATGAGAAATTAAACAATTCTTGACCATTCTTAAAGTTATTTATTACAAAATCATCTACTGATTTTAGTACAACAATATATCGAAAAAAAAACATTTACAGGATTAGGACTAAATTTTTTTAAGCCACATGCCATTTACAAAATTAATAGCATAAAAACATTAATTCACAGAGCCTACCACCTGTCTTCAGACTTCGCAGCAATACATCAAGAATTTATTTTCCTAATAAAATTTTTCAACAGTAACCATATCCAATTAGTTTAATACAATATTATAATGGAAAAATTTTCTAACCATTTAAGAACCTAAAAACTCTGCTCCAACAGTAGAGAAAAAGATTTTATATCTTAAGTTTTCCATGAGCCATAAATTAAAAAATGAATTCTCTCTAATTTTAAACAGTATTTTTCCTCAAATTAAAGTAAACCTTATATTCACATCTAGTAACACAATTAAAAAAATTTTAAATCATAAAGAAAAGCTGCCGGATTCCCTACTTTCCAATGTCGTTTACAAATACAAATGTG
>JABUQX010083226.1:0-17500 GCA_015478945.1 Trachelipus rathkii | reverse complement strand
TAATATATATAAATATATATATATATATATATATATATATATATATATATATATATATATATATATATATATATATATATATTTAGATCATAATATATATCACTATGTGCTATATATATATATATATATATATATATGTATATATATATATATATATATATAATATATATATATATATATATATATATATATATATATATATATATATAAATATATATATATATATATATATATATATATATATATGTTTATTACCTTCCTTCCCAAAATTTACAAAAAGAGATTTTTACGTTATCAGCTTGATTTTAGAGGTTTTAATGCAACGTGCCACATCAATTCAGATAAAAAACTAAAAAAGCAAGGGCAAAATAGAAAATTATATTGAAAATGGTTATTAATTAAGTTCAATAAAACAAATATCTGTGAAACTTAAAGTACATTTTTTTAACTTTATATATATAAATATAATATATAATAATATATAATAATATAATAATAACATTAAGAAAAATATAATATAATAAAATTACTAATATATATATATATATATATATATATATATATATATATATATATATATATATATATATATTATAATATATATATATTATATATATAATATATATATATATAATATATATATATAATAATAATATATATATATATATATATATATATATATATATATTATATATATAATATAATAATATATATATATACAGAAATATCACAGCAATTTCGACCAGCTGGAAAGGTCATATTGCTTCAAACTTTCTTTTGCCCAAGAAAGAGAGATAGATTTAGAAAAAAACACTTGATAAACTAAGATACAGAAATTATGAGAGATCTTGAAACTGAACCAAAGAAATAAGGAGAAATAGATAAACTAAGATGCTGAAATAAGGATAGATAATTTAGGCTGCAGAAATAAAGAGGAATAAATAAGCTAGTATACAGAAATAAGGGGTGGTTAATAAACTAGAATTCACAAATAAGAATGTATAAATAAAATAGAATACAACAAATAAGGAGATAAATAAATTAGGATACATAAATAAGGAGAGATAAATTAGCTAGAATACATAAATAAGTAGGGTTAAATAAGCTATAATACATAAATAAGGAGAGATAAATAAACTAGAATACATAAATAAGTAGGGTAAATAAACTAGAATTCATAAATAAAAAAAGAGATAAATAAACTAGTATACAGAGAAATAAGGAGGGATAAATAAAATAAGATGCAGAAATAAGGATAGGCAAATAAACTAAAATTCAATATGATTAGGTATATGTGACCTGTACCTCACTGCTATCTTCTAACTTCCATAAATACATCCATACCCTATATTATAATATATATATGATATATATGAAAGAATTGAAAGAAAATATGAGAGTAATTTCAATTTTAGATTTAGGTATACAGAATTATAATAAGTGATTTATTAAAATTATAAGAATCTTTTTTCGAAATATATAAAAATAATATAGAAATTATATAATATATATATATATAGTATATATATATATATATATATAAATTTATAAATAATCTAAATATATATATATATAGAGATATATACTATAGTGCAAATTCCATAAAATGTCCTACTTTGCTTTCAAAAGTTAGAATAGAGGAAATAAGAAGGGCTAAAAGGTTTTAGGACCAAATCGTTTAAACTTCCAATAAGAAAACGACTTAATTACAGCAATTTTTTGTTTAAGCATAAAAAATTGAAGCAGTGTATAAAAAAAAAAAATTTTAAATATAATTTACCTTAGCAACAAATTCTTAATAAGTGAAATAAAATTTTTAAAATTTATTTTTTTTTTTTTAGATAATATATAACAAATTTGCAAAAGAGAAACGAGTATATATATATATATATATATATATATATAATATTATTATATATCTTATAAAACTATAGTATTCGTTATAATGTCTATACTATTTAAATATATCGTTTATTATATTTTTGTATACACTAACTATTTATATATATATATATATATATACTATATATATATATATTTATTATTAATAATATATATATATATATAAAATATATATAAATAAATAATTAATATAAGAAATAATAATAATATATATATATATAATATCTAATCTTATATATATTATACTCACTATAGTATATATAATATTCATATATATATTATATTCTGTTTTACTTTATATAAATATTTATAAACTTTCACTATTATATTCTTGTAAATTATTGCAATACATCCATAACATTCTCTACAGGTTATTCTTAATTTAGTAATTTCCTTTTTAAAAAAAAGCGACTTCTTGATTTCTGGTCTAGGTCTTAGAAAGCGTATATCTTGCATGACGGTAGTCACACCCACGATGTGCACCACTTGCCATTGTAAAAGGATTCGTGAAGGAAATAATAATAGCATTCTTCTTTTGTGAATATATTTTATGTTTGACAGAGAATTTGCTTTTACAGTTTAAGTAGGGTATTACTAAACTATTTTAAAAAATAAATAGAAATTCCAAAACTATTTCTATATTTTAAATATTATTTTATTAAGAATTTATAGTTCAGATGAATAATTTTTGAAAGTACTTTTCTGAGATTGTAAAAATTTTTTTCGAAAGTAATTTCGTAGTATAATTCTAGTCAATGTTTTATGAGAACTTTTAAGAATATGCTTTTGAGAATCTCATTTAAGTTTAGGATGCCTTTACTGATATATCTTGTCGTTCAGTTTAAGAACGTGTTTTGGAGAAAAAGGATTATCAATATAATAATAAGTATATATAATAGTATAAAACTATATATACTGATATAAAAATACTAGAGAATACAGATAACATACTATATAATTTACTATGTTAGTTATCTTTATTATATATATATTTACTAATATATATATTAAATTATTCATATATTCTAATATATAAATATATATTATATATATATATATAATATATTATATATATATACTATATGTTTAAAAAGATGTTTATAAAATTAAAAAAATAAATTAAAAATATATATGAATCTGATAATATCTATAATATATATATATTATATTATATAATAGATCAATATTAATTAAAATATATTAAGTTTTTTATAATTACATATTTTTATAAAGAATGTTACTATTTTCACTTTGAAAGAATGTATGTACAAACTATATATATATATATATATATATATATATTATATTATATTATACCTTACTATACTATACTAGAAAGACGCACCTAAATTTTAATTAGCTATAAAAATTAATCATATAAAAATATTATAGATATATATTAACAGAATATTAGTATATATATATATACTTATAGTAAATAATTATATGAGTATATCTATAATATGTGTCTATATACTAAGTACACTTTAAATAATGATAATTACTATAGCTATCTATAAATTTATAAATTAAAAAACTAAATATTATCCATAACTACTACTTCTATTTTATTAATCTTATTGTATACTAATATACCTATACCTTAATATATAATAATTTTTGTACTAAATAGACTATAAATTATTACATATAAATATGAAAAGCACTAGTTTTTAATGCTGCGCAAATTAGCCACTACTAAAAATTATAGCTCATAACTATAATAACTACTAGTGGAAGTACATAACAAACTATAACTTTATAATACATACAGTTATATCTTATACAGTCTAGGTGTTAATCATGTTAATTAAGAGTTCTCTGTTCAAATATCGATACCAATTAAATTCTTGAGAGATATTGCCACGAGAATTGTAAAAATGATCCAAAAACACTGTTATGTTACATTTAGAGGATTACAACTGTTAAGGAGAAGACGAGACAGAGGGAAGGAAATATTACTCATTAATTCAAACATAAGCATAAATATAATGATGTTACTATGTATTATAGTATATATTACACAGATATAAATAACAATATGCTTATTTCTGAAATGCTCTTTTGAAGCCAAAGTATTGAGACTATCAATAGAGCTATTATAGGATAGAGATAGTACTATATACAACTTTTAGCTAATACATCATCAATTAATCAGTATCTTTTCTAAATCAGCAATTATAAATGGAGTTAACAATAAGCTAATATATTTTAAATTTATTAAATTACTATATATTATATATTATATACTATATATATATATATTATGTATAATATCTTATATACTATATATATATATAATATTAATAATTTATAATATATATTATATAAGTTATATATAATAATATATAAATAATATTAATAATATTTAATATAAATAATAAATATATATAATATAGATATATTTTTAAAATATATATTTATATAAATATTATATTAATAATATATTATATATATATAGTATATATTAATATATATATAGATATATATATAGTATTAATAATATATATAATATATATATTATATATAATATAATATATAATATTTATATATATATACACATATTATAAATATGATATATATATATAAATATATATTATATATATTATATATATATTATATTATAGATATTATATTATTATTTAATATAAATATATATTATATATATAATAATAATATATATATATAGAATATATAGTACTTATAGTATATAAGTATATATAGGGTATATTAATAGTATATACTATATATATAGATATATATTATATATATATATATATATTATATATATATATATAATTATATATTATATATAAAAATATTATATATATATATATATTATATATACTAATATATAATATATATATAATTAATATATATATATATATATATATATAATTATATATAATATATTTATAATTATATATATAATATTATACTATATTATGTGAAGTAATAACCTATTGTTCAATTTGTAGTGATCATGTATACAATATAAGCAAACTATTAAAGCGTACTAATTCTGCCCAGTGCAGAGCCTAGACTATCAGCATTTTATACAAGTTAATACATAAGAAGAAGGTATCTAAGACAGTTGAACGATGGAGTACCATACCGGGCAATATCTATTTACCTGAATAACAGTAAACTGTAATACCTATTCGTCACGTAACTGATTCGCCGAAAGAAGTTGGTAGACTTGCGAAGAGAAGTATAGGACAGCAAATGTGAGAGTATTGGGAACCCACCTCTCGAGAAATACCTGCATTGAATCAAATTTATAACAAGTTAACCAGAAGAGTGGATAGTGAATTTTGAGAAAGGAGTTTGAAGGCGTTGTAAAGAAGAAAGTAGGGTATATTTTTTTGTGGTACAGTTTTTGATTAGTGATGTCTCTTTAGTCACAAGAGGAGGTATTTTGAGTAGTGTTCTGATAAAGAAAGTCTCTGAATGAATAGGATACACCACAGTAGAGCTTAGAGAGAATCTAGTGTAATTATGGAGGTTCACTAATGATCAAGCATGGTGATTGAATGGATTCTGGAAGTTGTTACAGGTTTATGGGAGGGTAATCCGTTTCCGAGAGATTTCGGAGACGCACACAGGTGAGAATATAATCACACTTATATATCTTCATTTTAAGTATAGGTTAGATGGGACAAGGGAACAACGGGAACTATAGATGGAATTTATGTTTTATTAAAAGTGTCAGAAAGGTGTATATTCACATAATGCTGGATTTTGGTTAAAAAAGTACGTCAAGGGAATGGAGAGACTGTATGTCAAGGACAAAAGATTCTTACGAAATGATAAAGAATGTGCCGGATGATCTCGGATCTTTGACATTTTAATTATTATTATCAAAGATATTATTTAGAAAAATTTTGAGAGAAGAATTTATATTAAAAATGAATAAGAAATAATAATTTGAGAGAAGAATAAGAATGGTATATATTTGTATTACTAGATTTGCAGACACACGTATGACAGGTCATAATAAGAGGAGAACTTTGCACGGCAGGTGTTAGTTGAGATTAAAATATGTTGATTGGTGGTATAAAGTCTTCTGAATGGAATCAAAAAGTATTGTATATACCTTACGATAAGTGCAATGCGTATGATAAGAAAAATGGAGTCCGAAAGTGATCGTTCTAATAATAATAGCGGAGTGAGGCCGGGATGTGCTAATGTTCGTTGGTATAATTCTCAATTTATATATATTAAGTATTAGCGGACAGAATTAGGAGAAGAATTAGAGGTTGGGTGGCAATAGGAAGATGTTAGCCTGATGAAGAATTGGAAAATGAGTGGAGGGCTGTCTACTCGGTTATATTTGTATGCGGATGATATATGGTTTTTGTGGGTGGTGAGATAACTGATAGAGAGTTATTGAAGAGGAATTTGATAGAGGGGATTTAGCCAGGGTATGTGTCAAAGAAGGTATTGAAAGTAAATGTAGAATAAGATATCATAAGTAGATGATAAGATGTGATGAGTAGCGTTAAGACGAGGAGAATACCTGTAGTCCTCAGTCGCAATAGTTATACGTTAATGGAGAAGCAATATCATTAATCACACAATATATACTATACTTATAGAGTATAATATAATATATATGTAGATACTGACAACTCCGCGCAAGCAAACTTGCAAGCATGGAGTTGTCAGTATCTACATATATATTATGACATGTGGAAAATGATATGAGTAGAATATATATTGTAGGAAGGTTAGGCTTGAGGTATCAAATTATATACTATAAAACTATAATATTATCATATTATATATATATACAGCATATATATGTAATAGTACTATAACTATAATATTATCAGTATTATATAAATATTAGAGATTATATAATGTATATATAATATATATACTGTTTATAATATAATCAATATATATATAGTAGATAAGCTATGTAATAAGCTATCTATCAAGTGCTTTATCGGTGATCTACTACATAGAATAGTGGATTTTAACTATATATAGGTTATATAATATGGATATATTGTTTACTCTGGTAAATATCTATAATATAGTTAATGAGTACATACTTTATATGTAGATACTATACTGAAATAATTAATAGAGTATTAATATATGATCTAGAAGTACATACTACTAGTGTGTTACATAAAAATCAGGACTATGTTTATATTGACCTCAATTCATATTTCATATATCAGCTTTCTAGCCAGCGCATCTTCCCTAAAGAGAAAAATCTGATAAACTCCGCTTGTTATAATCCAGTTTAAATCGAATGAGGAACAAGATATGTGAATAATTATAAAGTACATTAAAAATAGGATTAGTAAAATTTACGTAATTTATAATTAACGAGTTGTCAATACTATGTGAAGATAAGTGAGGTTATATAGTATACTGTAATAGCAGTAGAATTATAGATATTAGTACGTAATGACTATAACGATATTGGAGATATAGTATTATTTATGGTCATAGGTGAGATACAAGGTTAGAGTGTAAATACGTCTAAATATCCTATTGCGGAGGTATTATATATTTGTGGTGGAGTGTGCTGGAATCAACATATCGGCTTAGGGCTATGATAATATAATAAATGAAGTACGATATACTTTATATTTTATATATATATTAAATATATATATATGATATATAAGTGATTGTAGTGCAGTATATATATTATATAGTATATACTATAATATATATATATAATAGACGAATATAGACACTGGAGGAGAGAAACTGCGAGTTTTTGAGGCTGAGAGGCAAAAGAAATATGATAAGAAAGGTGCAAGTAACTTAGTGGAGTTAGACATGGCGTGGAGTTTTATGAGGAGTTAATTGTGAGGGTAATAGGCACACTTACGTTGAACCGTATTGTAACACTTTATATAGGTTAATCACATTGGCGTGATTAACCTATAAGTATAGTATATAAATATTATAATATATAGCTGGTACCAAAGGGTATTGAATACTCCAATTATGTACAGAGATGCCATATGTGAGAGGTCCGTCGCCAGTGATACCGTGATGCTCATTACGGGTGAACTTATTTCACTTGACTGACCGACGAGTCTCACTATAAAGGGTATTATATATATATTAGTATAATCAATAAAGGGTATGCAGTTGCAGTTGACATTATCTCGGAAGGCTGCTGGGCTTGTCATCAAAAAGCTTTTTCTTTGTCATGATATCCTGAGAGGCTAAGAAAGTAAGCAAAAAAATAGATGGAAATAGCTTCATTGACATTACAGGGAAAAAACATCCTCTATCGTGAAACTAGAAGATCTGTCATAATTTAGTTACAAGAGAGGGAAATTTCTTGAGATATCTAGGTAATTTGCTTTTCCCATAGCCATTAAATTGTTGACCGAAAAACATAGGCAAAAGAGAGGCTTTGTGTTTCCTTAAGGGAAAAAGGGAATGAATAGTTAAAACTGACATAGCATGAAGCTCCCAAAAAAAAGAAAAGCGGGTAAGATTAATTCGATGAGAAGTGATCAAGTAATGAAAGATAAAACTGAATAATTTAAATAGTTTATAATTGGAAGGAAAAAGAAAAATTGATCAAAGAAATGCCGTATACAAATAAAACTATTATCGTAAGATGAAAAAATGTATCTATCAAAAAATTACAATAAAAGTTTTATAAATATATGATTAAAATATGAAGTAAAATCATGAAAGTAATCTTTTATTGGTATGATAAAAAAAATTTTATGAAAATAAACCCAAATTTTCATTAAATTAAGTTTCAATTATCCTATAATTATAAGTCATGACAATTTATATAGCGTAATATATTTATAGAGATACAAATATGTATATTAAAATAGAGCAAATAAAAATTTAATAAAGTATTAATAAAGAATCCTTTTATCCGATAATGTTATTGAAAAATTAGAAGAAAATCAAGAAGTTTTTCTTCATATTTAGCATTATAATATATAATAAAAATATATATAATATAATATAATTATATATAAATATATATATTATAATATATATTATATAATCTAATTAAATATATATAATATATAATATAATATAAATTATATATATATAATATTAATATATCTATATTAATCATATATATTATATATAAAATATATAATATATAATATATAATATATTATATAATAATATAATATTATATATAGGTATTATATAATATAGTTATTATTATATATATATATATATTAATATATTATATATATATAATATTATATTATATTATAATATATATACAATATATATTAATATAATATGTTTAATAAATATATATATAAATATTAAATTATATATATATATTTATATATCATTTATTATTTCTCACACTTTATATCACTTACTTATGCCCATTATAATAGATTGTGGAGATGGTAAATAGGTGCTGTACCATATATATATATTAAGCATCCGGTAAAAGAAATTAGCGAGAAGAGCTGGTTCCAAATCCTCCGCGTAGAGCAGTCTGAGGTATTAATATTCCGACATGGGAGGCCGCAAAGATATTAAAAACTTTGGGGGACGAAAACAGACGTTTTATGGTAGTGAGGACACGGTTTCGGATAGCCGCCCAGTCCAGATTAAAGTTTACGAACATCCGGTGTCCCCACAGTGTCACCCGCCTCTGTGAGAAATTCAAAATTCGGTGAACTAGTGAGAGCTCAAGGTGCACATAAAGACAGAGGAAATAAGAACATTATATACCCTATATATATATAAATTATACATACATGGGCTCATAGTACGACGTATATATATAGATCTACCTACAATTATATGTATGGTAAAAATCGTGTATCAATGTATAGTATTTATTATATAGGTTCTATAGTATATATACCCTTAATGTGCCCATATGGGATAATAGTTATACCACATAAATACCACAATAATAATCAGCACTATTACATAGCAAACCCGCCATTCTCGTCCATATATATAGACACACACTTGTATTCTCGAGCTTAAATACGTACCTAAACTCAACATTATATCTCTCTTATCCAGAATCGTTATAATCTTCTATATAATTAATCTATATATATATCGAGACTCACATATTTCATACTAACTTTCTCTATGTATATATATATCGAGTGATATCTTACTATATATTATAATTTATATATATATATATTATATATATATATATATATACCAGTACGCGGTACTATGATATTTTTTTTACTATACAATGATATATCACTTTATATATATAATCATTTGACATAATACTATAATATATAAATACTTATATACTTATATAGTTAAATAGATATATTAATATTTATACAATCGCTTAACCACCTATATAGTACTATCATTCATTATAATATATCACTTATTCCACATAGACAAATTAATAATACAATATTGCTTATCATATATATCATTATATAACTTATATTTATTATCATTTTAATCTCTATATTATATATATAAATTATATATTATAATTATTTATCCTATATATACTAATATCACTATTCTCAGAAAACGTTATTTTTAGCTTATACTTCAATATATATTCCCTATGCATCTTATATTATATTAAATTATATTATATACTTTTTACTTATATATTATCATTATTATATAAATATATAATATATTATATATATATAATATATAGATATTAATGATATATAATTATATATATATATATATCAAGTTATAATAATCTAATTAATATAATTTAATTTACCGACCACTGGCTATCTTATGTTCTATATTTTTTCTAACCCATATATATAAATAAATACCGATATATATATATATATATAATTATATATTAATATAATATATATATAATTATATTCTTATATATAATTATATATATATATATTATATATATATTATAATATATAATATATTAATATATATAATATAATATATATCTAATATTATTCTATTATATTATATATATAGATATATATACTATATATATATATTATTAAGTATATTATAATAATATATTAATAGGATTATATATAAATAAAATATATTATATATATAAATATATATATATATATAAAAATTTAAGTCAAAAAAGGATAGTGAGCTTTATTTGATAAGAGATTAGATAAGTGAATAGTTGAAAGCAAAAATAATTTCTATATATCAGTAGAAAATCAAATATAGATAATTTCGTTGATGAACTGTTTCCGTTCCGAGAGTTGTTTAAATCAACTGAGAACCTGCGCCTATATATCTTCAAAATAAGTATATTTTTAAATATACAATAAAAATAAGTACAAAATTATAATATAAAAGCTTGATTTCAGATATTGTGAAATAATTTTTATTTTCTTTCTATAAAAATTGTGTGTAGACCTTATGGCAGATATTATTTTGTATTGTATGTCTCGAATTGTACAATAAAGATTTGAATTATCATATATTTATTGTATTTATTGAATTATTTGAATGTGGGATGATTGCATAGAAGGATTCAAGTGAATTCGTTTTTTTAGATTTGTAATTGTAAAATAGGTGTCATTTGGTTAATTAGTTATGAATTAGAATGATTATAGGTAGTCAATGCGATGGCGTGTCAAGGGGAAAATCTTTGATTGTCGAGTAGAACAGGTCCTGTTTTGTGATTGATAACGGCGGCGTGTCAGTCTAATGGTTTTACCCATGTAAAGGGAGTTACAATACCTTTGCAGTAGAATTTTGGTAAGACACACTGGGAAGTTGCCAACTACGCGAGCATTATGGCTATAACTAACAAATTAAAATTACAATTTAATATATATATATGTATTATTATTATTTATATATATATATATATAATATATATATAATATATTATATATAATATATATATATAATATATAATTAAAATAATATATATAATATTATATATTATATTATAAGTGGCCAAACTTGCATTTATGTTGATTATTTGGACCATACTTGATAATCCCCTGAAAAAGTTAAATATCTATAAAGTTTATTTTAGATACGAAGAAAGTATCTACTTTCGACATCATTGTACTAAAATGGATTAAGGACAATTCTGTTATTAAAACCTTCCAATAGTATTAAACGATTTAATTAAGATCAAATTCTTTGTTAATCAACCAGGGCTGTGCGAGAGTATATAGCGGCAAATTATATTTTTTACCGAGGCTTATCCGATCCTATATTAGACCGGCTTACCGACCTCCAACGCATTTATAAAATATTAACCTACGGCTCGACTTTGTGCTTGTCATTTTTTTATTTATGTTGTCTACCAGAGTTTAAATGGTCGCTTGAGAGGCAATTTAAAAGATGATATACACTGAGCACACGTCGCACATACTTATATTTTTATGAATGAAGGAAATGTCTATGTGCGAGCTCTTCCAAGCCCTGCGACCGAATGCTGGCGAACTATATCACTTGCTGAGTGGATGAGTCTGAGACAAAAAAGATTTTACGGACGAGGCGACTTCGTAATTAACCCCCGCTACAAGTCAGGTAGGCTCCGCTATCCAATTTAGCATTTCTTTATCGTGACTCCAGGAATAATACACGGCAAATTTAAATATTGTTTCGGCTCCGACTGCCTATCCGGCCTCCCGGTAGCTCCCAGGTCTTAATCCGGCACTGACTGATCCGACCGTTTTGGCACACCTTAGATAGAAAAAAAAAATTACTAGATCTTTACGAAAAAATTAAATGCAAATAAGAAAATCATTTAAAGATATATGAAAAATATAAAATATTTAACGATCTTGGGAAATGTCTCTACATAAAGTTTTTTGATTTAAAGTATTTGAGGTGGAGGATAATAACGAGTATCGAAATTAATCAAATGTTTGCTAAGGAGCATTCCTTTATAACTTACGAATTTAAAGAACTAGAAAAATAAAACAATTTTTATTGAGAATAAATCAGATCAGCGAAAATTTACTTCGGCAGAAAATACCATAGAAAAGAGATACAAGTACACTTTACTTCCATATGTATTCAGGGGTATAAAATACACAGTATAGAAGTATTATTCTCTTTTTGTGTACTGTATGATTAGTAAAAGTCTCACTGAGCCGCGTGTACGGGCATAAACAGTACGGCTCACATATATATGATTTTACAATATTTTTTTTTTGCAGGGAGAAAAACGAACTTAAGATAATTCTTTTTCGGATACATCTAGGATCCGCACATATAGGATATAACGAAGTCGTTTAACAGAAGACATCCCCTTTTCGTTGACACATGGCTAATGCGAAGCTCCTGAACATAATATATACACACTAATTTTATTTCCAAAACAGATTTTAATATATAGTACTTATAGGAACGACTCTTAATATATATATATATAATATATATGATACTTATTGGAAGCACCATACGGTATATATATATATACTAACTTAGGTAATCAAAAGCTCAATAATCTAATATATACACCATTACATGTAGTATACTCATATAAACTTGCATTTGATTATAAGGTAGAATATTAACATTGAAAAGGCCAATATTAAATCTTGTAAAGTCATATACGCAAAACCGGTAATAGTTCGAGATACTACTCAGATATCTCGAGAAAGTAAGAACAACACGAACAATAATAACTAATTTAAATCTAGAAATATATGTAAATAAAATGAATTCAAAGCGAAGTTAAAAAACGATTACAGATGAGCGTACGCACATAACTCAATTGATCGGAGTAATAGATATCTTCTATAGGATGAATTCTATTGTGCAAGTATTAGAAGATTAGAAGAAAATATTTGTTCCTGATGAATCAATTGCTGTGTCATGCACGTAGAAGCGGACGTGGAGTAAGACCTCTTAATTACAGTCCCTATGGAGAGCTTCTCTTACCTTCACCACTATTCTGAAAGGAAAAAAAATAAATATATAACAACACAATTGCTTACAACTTATAACCGATTTTTACATGAAATATTCTGCCATGGTTGATGTTAGCTCTTATACTGTGCTTACAATAACTAAATATCCAAAAAAATAAAAATAATCTATCTATCTATCAGCTTCCCCTCGGCTCCTCACAGACTGGGGGTGGGGTGCGCAAGCATGCACCGAAAACGATAGTTAAGTCGACCAAGAAAGCCCCCTTCCCACACCATCCCTTCATACCCTAAGGTGAGAGTCCATCGCAGCCAAATTCTACCCTAGAGCTTTACCCACCGCGGCAGACCACTACTGTGGTACTCGTTAGTGTCGGGGTTAATTCCCTGGTACAGGATCAAACTATCAACTCACAAAATCACATCATTCATTCCTTGTATCAAACTCGCATTCCTTTTCTTCAGATGATGGGGACTCAATACACATTTACCTTGGTCTCCCAGCCGGTCGTTTCCCAACCCCCTAACTACTGCATAACCGCTTAATCATTCGAACAACATCCATCCTCTCCAAATGACCAAACCCCTTTAATAAACTCATTTATTCTTTCATTTACTCCTTTCGTCACACCACATAACTCTCTAATACGTTCATTCCACATTTTATACATTTTTCTCACACCTAACACGCCACTAAAATTATCCATTTGAACCGGCTGCATCCAGGATCTATACCTTTTATTCCAGACTACAATACACTACAATACATTAACACAACATATCCTCATGCAAAACCAAAGGTTTAACTGAACCAGCCACCTTCCTACCGCTCAACTTTCCTACAACACTATAAATAATATATAATTATATATTTACTAAGCCATTCTTCTGTAAAAAGATGGTAATATAAAATCTATATATAATATTATAATTATAAAAACCCCTTCTGAACAATTAACCTTTAAAATAATTTTCTTTGAACAGCCCGACATATGTATATAGTAATTTAGTCAAAACAATTTTCTTAAAAATAAAACCATCAATAAAATTCCCCTTTAACACATGTCCTTAGATCCGTTTTTATTATTTTTTTTAAAGCAGAATAATAACAAGGGTATAAACCTTTCTCACTTGAGTGGAAGGCAAAGCTGTAATTGTGCAAGCGGCATCTTGCAAAATTTAGGATAGCATTGATGCCTCTTTAACTGATAACTTTGATTTCCGGTCGATTTTCATTATTCATCTAATGCCTTATGGAATTCTAGCTTTTATTTTGTTTTCTAGAAGATAATTAGGTTGAATGTCTTTTACTAGTGAATTGTCTTTTTAGTTTTTTCAATCGCTTTCTGCATGCTCCAATTTCCCATTATCTGGCAAATGTCACTTCTTCATCTTCATCTGACAAAATTCTACAAGGGAGTATTCCTGAAAATTGCTGAACTATCTGACTCCGCCCAGTTCTGTTCGATAGCGTTTATTCATTTAAGTCCTAGTTCACAAAGAACACCCCTAGCTTTAAATATCAGATCTTCATTCAGAGGAAGATTCTGAAACAAGATCTGTCGACAAAAAATATTTTGATTTCAGTTAACATTCTTCCCTCTTTTCATGGGAATTTATTTGTGCTTTGCTAAAATCCGTTCTCTATAAAAACATCCGAGTCAAGGTCTTTCTGATTGAATAATTTTTGTTGTAAAGATGGGTGTTTTTAATAATTCTTCGAGTGTATTCGATTTGTTCCACTGCCTGTCGGAAGGAAAGTTCAGTAAGTTCGCGGCAGCCATCATACTACTGACTATACATTTATAGTTGCAGAGAGCCTCTTAGACGTAAGCATAAGACATGTACGTCCATCTTGTCTGCTTGACCTAAGATGCCACTTTTGCGCTTGATTTCTTTAGAACTTGCCATTTATTTTGGGGTAAGTGCCTGCTTTTGCTACTTTGTCTCGTCCTTCTTATTAAGATTTGTCTGATGAGTATTTGTGGAGACCATCACGCACTGCTAACTGTAAAGTATGTGGTGCAATGTTAACGTTATCGGAACATAGTCTTTTCATAGTTTATCAAGTTCATATCTGAAAACAACTATTACTTCTTCGGTTTGAGACATTCAATAAAACAGTATCACATTTTACAATTTTCTATTCCTTTAATCTCATTGTCTTATTTAATTTTTCAATCGTACATGATGCATGTTTGATGCGTTATCGAACTAAGCTAATTTATTGTCTCGTTTGTTTATCTTTCGGAATCTTCTGTATAGATGTCAGTAACAATTCTTGAATATATTCGCTGAAATTGTTGAGTATTTTTTCTTTTACTGCTAACGTGTTAGAAATATTGTTTTTATCTTTAACTGATAACTTATTAATATATATAATATATATATAATATATATAATTATATAATAATTAAATAGATATTATAATAATAATATATATATAATATATATATATATATATCTATATATAGTAATTATTATTAATAATATATATATAATATATAATATATAACTTATAGAGCAAAATAATTTAGCTTTGCCCATGTGTTAGGCATCCATTGTAAATGCACAAAGCATCCTCTTAAACAATATTTTAAGTCTTAACATTTCTTGTTTTATTTTTTCTCTAGAACTATTCAAAATATCTTCCAGTCTAAACGGGACTTTCAAGTCTAAGCCAGTCTCCACACAGTGCTTAAATCCTGGTCATGCAAAGAAAACTAATGGGTCACTATCTTAACAACCATTATAATCATATTGGTTATTGGAATTTTTCACGTTAAACATAGCAGAAAAAGTTTATGGCCACTGAAAAGTTTCCACTTTAGTCTCAGTTTTTGAAATTAAAAGTTTCTCCTGATTACCTTTAGCACCTTTCTCTTTAACAATTGCAGCAATGCTTGGATGATTGCGTTTTAAATGTCGCATTATTTAAAGGATCCAATAGATGTATTGTGACATGAGTAACTGGTAGACTCTCTTGTGCATGATAGAAACCGACTGTTTCCCATCAACTGTGTTAACATTTCATATTGCAAATGAAAAGTATTTTTTTATCATCAGAGTGCGTAATATAATTCAAATATATACATGCGGTGTTTTCCGATTTTGGTTTAGTTGACATCGATTTTTCTAAGGATATAAACTTAATTAATTAAAGTTTCTTAGAGCTGAATCTTTTTTTATATTCAATCATAAATTTACCAAATTAATTTTCTGGAAAAAAGAGAATATATTATATATATCTATTATAATAATTATATATCTATAATATATATATTCATATATATATATAATATATATAAATTTTTTGTTTTTTTTAATATCATTATATATATAATATATAATATAAATAATATATAATATATAGTATTATATATATATATATATATAATATAACACCTGTAGTAAATAAATTAATAATTACTTATTTTTGTATTTGCCGGAGCGGAGCCCTCTTTTTTGCGGCTCCGACTATGGTTCCGGCTCCAGTCCCCTATAAATTTCGCCTCCGATCGGCTCCCGGCTTCCAGATCCAATAAAATTCGCATCCGGCTCCGTTTCCGGCTCAGTCCCTCAAAAAGTTTCGGTTACGGCTCCGGCTCCGGTCCACCCAAAACTTGCTTGCTATCCGCGCTCCGGCTCGGCTGCCGCTCGGCCTCCGGCTCCGCAAGCCCTGTTTAAACATAAGAAATTAAATGGGTATTAATAAATTTTTCAATATAATTTAATTTTATTTAAAATGAACTTTTTAATAATGAAAGAAAATTTTT
>JABUQX010083225.1:0-20993 GCA_015478945.1 Trachelipus rathkii | reverse complement strand
AAGCATGCATTCAGTAAATAGGGTGTTAAATTTTTGGATAGTCTGCCACAGGAGAGTTGTTGAGTGCGACTCGAATTGGGACATTTAAGAAAGGGATTGGATTATGGTATATGGATGGGTGGGTATTATATATATATAGACGAAGCAAATTGGCGAGTTTTTTAGTACAGTATTATCTATAATGTCGACGGCATGCGTTGACCATAACATTAGTTATTCATGCATGTGGGTATGGTCTTGGGGTATCATATTATATCATTAGTTTTGACTAAGCCAAATAGGGATTAAGTTGGTTACGTTTAATTTTGGACCAAGTTCCTAGGGTGCTTTGTGGGATTTGCAATGAGCATGTTTGGTTAGTGGGTTGACTGGGACAGTTCTCGACAGCCCATGTGGCTTTACGTCTTTATATTCTTATGTGTCTTTAAAGCCGCATGTTCCTTTTTAATAAAAATTAAATTAAATTAAGAAAATGCAATTGGCCCCTTCTAGAATGTCCCAGTCAAACCATAAAATTAAGAAAATTAAAAAATAAATTTTATATAATATAATTGTAATTAATGAATGGTATTTATAATTAAAAAGCTACATGGGGTCATACCTAGGACTTTCCAGTCAACCAAAAAATAATAAAATAAGTATAATAATTCAGGAAGCCACATTGGGCTTTCTAGGACGTCCCAGTCAACCATAACAATTAATAATTAAGAATAAAATTATTCTTAATATTAATGAATTGACTGGACAGGTCTAGATAGGCCATGCGGCTTTTGATTATATATTTCTTATTTATTAATTATTATGGATTGGCTGGGACATTCTATAGGCCGATTGCGACTTATAATTATTATTCTTAATTATTGATTATTGTTGGTGACTGGGACAGTCATAGGTAGGCTCATTTTGTGGCTTTCTTAATTATAATACTATTCACTAATTACATTAATTATTATAAAATTTATTCTTAATTCTTAATTTTTATGGGTGACTTACCAGGGACATTCTAGAGGAGGCAATGCCGGTCGTCTCTCAATTATTAATTTTTAAATGGTCGGACTGACAGTTTTCTAAAAGGACAATTGTGGCTTCTTAAGTATTATTCTTATTTAAAATGAGTTGACTGGGACATTCTAGGAGATCAATGTGGCCTTAATTATATTTTTAATTATTAATTATTATTGGTTGACTGGGACAGTCTAGATAGGCCCATGCGGCTTCTTAAGAATTATTTTCTTATTTATTTTTATTTATGGGTTGACTGGGACATTCTTAGATGAGGCCAATGCGCTTCTTTAATTATATTTTATTGGTTGGACTGGGGACAGTCTAAAAAGGACCATTCGGCTTCTTAATAAGTATTATTCTTATTTATTATGGGTTGACTGGAACATTCTAGAGGGGTTAATGCAGGTTTCTTGATTATTTTTCTGAATAATAATTAAGAAGCTGCATTAACCTCTCTAGAAAGTCCCAGTCAACTACTCATAATAAATAAGAATATACTTAAGAAGCCGCGTATGGTCCTATTTAGACTGTCCCAGTCAACCAATAAAAGTTTAATAATTAAGAAGCCGCATTTGGCCACTCTAGAATGTCCAAGTCACAAAACAAAATAATAAATAAAAAAATAAGGGCCAGCCTAATATATATATATAGCCTATCTAGACTGTTTCAAGTCAACAATATATATATATATATATATATATATTAATAATATATATATATATATATAATATATATATATATTATATTATATTATATATATATATATATATATATATATTATATATATATATATATATATATATATATATATATAATATATATATATATATATAAAATTAATAATTAAAAATAATAATTAAGGGAAACCGCATTGACGCCTTTAGAATGTCCCACTCAACTCATAATAAATATGAATAATACTAAGAAGCCGCATGGTCCTTTAAATGTCCCAGTCAAACAATAAAAAATTAATAATTAAGGAAGCCGCATTTTCCACTCTAGAATGTCCCAGGTCAAACTCATAATTAAATATCAAATAATAAAACAAGAATAAACTAAGGAAGCCGCATGGGCCTATTCTAGACTGTCCCATTCAACCCAATAATAATTAATAATTAAAAAAAATAATAATTTAAGAAGACCGCATTGACCCCTCTTAGAATTGTCCCAGTCAAAACTCATTAATTAAATAAGATAATCTTAAGAAGGCCGCATGTTCCTTTTAGATTGTCCCAGTTCAACCAATAAAATTAAAAATTAAGAAGCCGCATGGGCCACTCTAGAATGTCTCAATAATAATAAATAATAAAATAAGAATATACTTAAGAAAGCCGCATGGGCCTATCTAGACAACTTCAAGCCTATTCTTATCCTCAAAGCTAAAAAAATCTACCTCCTCGTTGCTTTATGTTGTGCCCTCTCCAGCATTCTATGTCTTTTCTGGGTGACTAAAATTTGGTAGACAATATTCAAATGCCGGCCTTCATTTGTATTATAACGGACATTGTGAAAAAAACAATATATTATAATTAGTCTGCAATTGGCAAAAATTAATTTCAGATTTTTAACCCTTACAACCCTTAATCTTACAATGGAAAAACAATGAAAAAACACAATCGGCTAAAGAATGTTACAGATTACGGGTTACAATGCCAATAGTTTTGTTGAAAATTGAAAAAAAAAATATATTAAAAACATCATAATATATATGCGTTTTATTTTATTAGTATAATAAAATTGAGTTAAATCACTTAAATATACGAAAAAAAATATAAAAAAAATATAAAAAAAAATAAAAAATCAAAAAAATCATGATTTATTTATTAAAAAAATCAAGTAAAAAAAATAGATTGATTTTTTAATTTTGATTTTTTTTCGTGCAATAAGTTGAAAATTATAATAACTTAACCGAAGAACATATATATATATATATATATATATATATATATTATATATATATATATATATATATATATATATATATAATATATATATATAATATATATATATATATATATATATATATATATATATATATATATATATATTATATATATATATTATATATATATATATATATTATATATATATATATATATATATAATATATATATATATTATGTATAATATATATATATATATATATTATATATTATATATATAATTGTTTGGTGTGTTCATGTTTTGCGTGATAACCTGGAACATTGGCAATAGTTGACAAGAAACCAATGTTTGGGGCGATTTCACGCGTTCCCCCGGACACTAACGCTAAGTATGCATTGTCACATTAAGGAATGCTTTTAATCTTCTTTCTGTCCCCACAATTTTTCGAATTATTTATATCTTTCAATTCTCCTCCTCTCCTCTACAATTTTATAGCTTTTCTTTTGGTTTAATTCCCCATATATTCAGTCCGTTTTAAATTGATGTGTACGTAGATTGTCCTTCCCTTTCCCATGACAGCTCTTAGGGCTATCTTGGTGCCTCTTCCCACCTGGGGTCTCAGCTCGCCCCACACTTCTTCCCTGTGATGAGGGATACAGAGAGAAATCGGTCCTTTAGCTTCTTTTTGGGACCCGCGCCGTCAATGTAGGAACCTGAGCCTTAGCTCATTACCTGCTATCCATGGAGACGAAGTTTGTGGTTTAAATTTTTTTACGGAAAAGTTTATTAAAGAAAACACGTTATTAAATCAAAAAGAGCCTAATAAAAACAATTACCATCCGTCGGGTTCCCAGCAGATACTTCCACTTTTCTTCCTTTCTCCTGCATTTGAGAGTCCCTTTGCACAACTTTAGCTATTTTGATTGACTTTGGTATGCCCCTAACACCACAGGTGCCAAAACGATAGGCGAATCATCAAAGGTGCCCTCGTCAAGTTCGTTCTCATCGTTTACATCATTATGCTGCTTCCCCATCCGGGAATGCCAGCTGATACATCATTCCGATATATTTCTTTTTGGATCACCACCTACAAAGCTCTTACTGAGCAAAAAACCATTCTTCTTAGCGATGCACTTGAAAAAATTTTAGCGTTGAAGACGCCCCAGTCACATTAATGAGAAATGGGTCCCTTCTCGTTCAAGCTGCTACCAAGAATCAAAGTTCTATTTGTCATTCTTACCGTCTTCGAAACATTCCTCTTATTTCTACTCCTGATGAAATAAGAAACCCACCTAGAGACATATTTATTTCTTTTCAACAGAAAGATGAAGATACTGCTGTCATTTTAAGAAATCTCCAGCAGAAAAGATTTCCCGTCACAAACATTTATAGATTTCCCCCTCGTTGGGACTAGCCTGACACCCAAAATCCACGTTTACTGCTGATCATTAGTACCCCTTATTCACCTTCAAAAGTATGGAAAATAGTGTTTACAATTACTATCAACGATTGTTCGCATGTTTATTCCCCGACCCAACGTGGGGGCTTTAAATGCCAACAGTTTGGTCATCCCCGAAAATATTACTGTAGGGGACCGTATGACATATGCCCAGTCTGAGGAGAATTATTTCACATTTCCTGTGAAAATACACCACACTGCAAAAACTGTGGAAGACTCCACAGTTCTTCTTCCTAAAATTCCCGTCTTACCTGTTTGAACATGAGGTTTGGATTATATACCATGCAACATTGGCAGGAGAATTGCCATACTCCAGCTCAAAGACAAATATCCAACAAGACAAAGGCAATCTTATGCTGCAATTGCAGCAGCAAGCCTCCCTGCCTCCGACTGTTAATCACCGACACAACTCCATCCCAGAAGAAACTCCTCTCACACAAATACCAGCGAAATCCAGGGCCAGTTACTGTAAGGAGCCAGCATCATTGCTCATACTACCGACCTTCTCAAATTAGTACAAAAAGCAGCCTCTTGATCCAATCTTCCGTCCAAAATGCCATTAGCAACCCTACCTAAGTAATAGATTTTCAACCAACCAACAATGAAACTAAGTTAGTTTATTTTTTTTTCATCCAACACAGAGGTTGTGGAACATTTAAAACCATCGCACCAAATGTTCCCATGCGTACCCGATAGGTTCCCCAAGCTCAACGTAAGATAGTTACTGGGTTCTGTCCCTTAATCACCTCCCACTTACTCAAATTCCTGAAAAAAAATGTTCCTAAAACACAAGAAAAGAATAATCACAAGCTAAAGATTATTCGTTAAAATACAGAGGCATCCGAATTTCTAAACCAAAACATACTGACCCTAGTTGCAAAAAATGCAACTCGGAAGAGACTTCGCCATAAGTCTTTTCCTGAGACAAAAGAGCAATAACTTCAGTAGATTGTACCCAAACAATCACAGCTATCTACAACCCACCAATCAACCTTATGATAGTTTGCAGGTTATTTCTACCTCTTCTGAATCTCCAATAAACTCTTTTCCGAATTTCTTTATTTTAGCACTCCTAAAGGGATTTTATCTTTTAGTTGCGTGAAATGATAACACCTCCCAAAAAAGCTTGATGTTGATGACCTACTCTTCTTTTAACGCTTTCTGCGCCTCCGAGAGAGGTGATGTATGGAAAACTGTTCAACATAAACGCCGCAAACGCTACAAGCGTTCTGGATCTGTTGGCCGGCATGAAAGGGATCCAGAGTTCTTCATTCATTAACTCAAAAATTGTCAGTCTCCCAAATCACTTTGCATGAGACAATTACTGGCAAAATCTCACAGCATCATTACTTTGTCAACCCATGAAATCCTATATCGGATCCCAATATCGCAACTCCAATTCGTTTCAAAAAGATGACACTTTTCTGGTGACACCTTCCTTCCCCATTTCCATGGAAAACAGCCCCATATCCCCTCACATTTCTGAATCTGCTTGCTTTTTTAGATAACTGATATCGCTCCATTCCTAAACATGAGCAGTTTTGGTTGCTCTTCAACGACTAACCGAACCCACATAACAAGTTGGATTTGGTTGAATTCAATTTATCTCCTCGGCTATTCATGGCTCTGAGTCCCTTTACCAAATACACGAATGCTCCTTTCCCAAAAAGCGTTTCGTACACCCAAATCTCTGTTGTATGACTATTCTTTACCACCAGGATTTGTTGCTCTCCTAGTCGAGACCCACGTCTCAGCCTTCCCTCCCCATCTGAATCCACTTCCAACATTACCTCTAGCCACATAGAGACAATTGTCTCAAAAAGGCCATCCTCATAATATTTATAAACATTATAGCATGGCCTCTTTCGTTTAATGGAATTGTCGTGGCTACTACTCTAATTTTGAAGAACTTTGAAGAATAGCATATGTACACCAAAGTGCATATGCTTGTAGGAACTTCGACTATGTCATCGCGACTTATTTCAACCGTCGGAATTTAAATCACCGCTAACCTCTAAGAAGACAGGTGGACATTAATGATCTAATGGTAGTGGGTGTGAGGTGCGTATGTATGGGATTAGGAATTATTCAGTTCATAGAATGTGTCCCAGTTTACTCCAGTCCATAATTCAAACTAGACTTCATGCAGTGTCAGCACAAATTCATTTTGTCCACCGACCTTTACTGTTGCCTCGATCTACCTCGGCTTCCGAGGCAGTGATTTTTACTAAAGGTCGACTTTAGCTGATATTTCTAAGCAGCTCCCTACTCCGGTTGTTATACTTGGAGACTTCAACCTCCGCCACCCCTTATGGTGCGACTCTGTCACATCGTCTATGTCCAAGAATCTTGTAGATCTAACAACCCTTTTCCCTGGATGCTTAAACATGAACCTATGACGTTTAGATACTTCTTCTTTTGCTTCCATTCCCTTATGGATTGCTTTACCTGGTCCCGCTTTGATTTTACGGTAGTGATCTACCCAATAGCTTTAAAAGAGCTTGTACCGAGCCCAATGTTAAAATTCAAAACTCCAGTTAGGTTATGACGAGCGGAAGTGGGCTTCTTTTTATCAGGCTGTAGCTTATCTCACTTTCTCCCTTCAATAAGCGGTTCCGACTGTTGATGATGCCTTTCACTTCTTCCAGCAAGTTGTCATCACAGCACCGGAAGCTTGCTTTCCGCAATCTTTCGCAGGTAGGCGGTCGGCAACCCTTTGGTGGTCCCAAGAGCAGCGCGCATAAGCTAACCTAGAGAGGGAGAAACTTTACAGGCAATGCAAAAGGACCCGTACCACCCCAAACATGATTATTTTTTAAAGCATCTGCGGCGATATCGTCGAATTATTCGCCAAACACGTAAACAATATTTTCGAACTTTTATTTCGACTGTCAACTCCACAACTCTCCCTTCCTTAGTGGGGAAAGTTGCACAGAAAATATTTTGTCGCTCCAACAATTTCTCATCCACAGTCCTCCGTTATGGGCCTGATATAACTGAAATGAACTCTGCTCCTGCTGCTGTTGCGTATGCATTAGGTTATAGTTTTGTTAGCCACTCGAGCTCTTTGCATTGCCAGACTTTTCCCAAAAAGCAAAAAGGGAAGATCCATACCTATAAACTGTCTTTTAGAGCTGCAGAGTAGCAATCTGCACTGCGAATAGCAAAGACTGTGGCCCTTGGACCAGTACATGGTTTCGTACAATATGCTTCCGTCATATTCACCCCTCGGCGTCAGCGTTTTTGCTGGATCTGTATAAAAGAATCTGGATTGAATCTTCTTTCAGCGTTTTTGCTGGATCTGTATAAAAGAATCTGGATAGAATCTTCTTTTCCATCTATTTGGACTTCAGCTTTTGTAATCTCTATCCCTAAACCTGGGAAAGATCCGAAGTTGGCGGACAACCAAAGACCAATTTCGCTGACCTGTCATACCTGTAAATTAATGGAGAAAATGGTGTCAGGACGCCTTCTACCTGTTCTGGAGAATCGCCAGGCTTTTTCAAACTTCCAGTTTGGTCTCCCCAAAAACCGTTCGACCGCATATCCCTTGTTAGAACTGGATCATGACATCCGGGAAGCCTTCTCAACTGATTCTTGGTGTCTTTTTTGACCTTTGAAAAATGCTTATGGACCATCAGGGAGTCAGGGGTTCTCCTTAAACTCCATTCGCTCGGTTTCCGAGGACAACTTCCTCTTTTCATTAAATGCCTTCTGTCAAATAGATCCATCCAGGTTCGGTGCTCTTCTGTTCTGTCACGCCACTTTACTCTGGATGAAGGAGTTCCGCAGGGTATTTAAGTATATTACTATTTGCTCTGATTTAATGACATCGTTGCTTCTATCCCAGCGACGGTCAATTTTTCTCTCTATGTTGATGACCTTGAGCTATATATAGCCGGTACCAGGCTGCCTTTTCTTTAACGGCAACTTCATCTAGCTATTGAGAATATTTCACAATGGGTAACTCCCATGGCTTTCATTTCTCACCCACCAAAACCTCAGCAGTACTTTTAGAAGAAAATATTCGATGAACCTGCCACCTTCTCTCCCGGGAACTTAACCTTATATGGTTCGCCCATTCCTGTAACTTACAGGTCAAATTTCTAGAACTTATTCTAGATGACCACTTAACATACACACCGCACAATAAACTCCTAAAAACGACTCGTCATTGCGTGCTTGACCTATTACGTCATCTCGTCTCAAAATATTGGGGTGTGATCGCAAGTCCCTTTTACGTTTCTATGTCGCCCTAATCCGATCGAAGCTGGACTATGGCTGTGCAGTATATGGTCAGGCCTCCCCAACTCTACTACACCTATTAGATCCCACCCAAAACGAGGAGATCCGTATCTCTACTGGAGTCTTCCGATCGTCCCCGGGTGAGCCTTGAAGTTGAATCCAATGTGTTCCTCTCTCTTCTCTCTCTCTCTCTCTCTCTCTCTTCTCTCTCTCTCTCTCTCTTCTCTCTCTCTCTCTCTCCCTCTCTTCTCTCTTCTCTCTTCTCTCTTCTCTCTCTCTCTCTCTCTCCTTCGAAAGGAATACATCATGTGCACAGTTATCTTTGCTTTTCAAACTGCAAATACCGTCTTTGCTTCTGACACTGATTATTGAGGGAGATTTACCTCAGAGAATCTTCCTTACAAACACAGTTTATAACATCTTTAACTTTCTCAACCCTTTGCAAAAGGTGCTGCAGTTCTCCTATGACGAAAGGGGTATACGCCTTGGTTATTCCTTGCTCCTGTCATTTGCCTGGTCCTGAACTCTCTCTCTCTCTTTTCAAGACTAGTAAGAAGTTTCATGGTCCTCTGCTCCTACCATTGCCTGGTCCTGACCTCTTTCTCAGTTCATTTCAAGACTAGTAAGAAGTTTCATGGTCCTCTGCTCCTACACCATTTGCCTGGTCCTGACCTCTTTCTCAGTTCATTTCAAGGTTAGTAAGAAGTTTCATGGTCCTCTGCTCCTACCATTTGCCTGGTCCTGACTTCTTTCTCAGTTCATTTCAAGGCTAGTAAAGAAGTTTCATAAGGCAGAAATGCTCTTCACATTTGGGTGAATTTGTTTACTGTGGCGGTCGTTCTAAAGCAGATGTAAACGTCTGCCATATATCGTTTAAAACTATTAATAATGGTTGATCCTAAGGGCCTCTGTGATATCTAGGTAAATGCTTTCCCTTTTCATCAATGACTTTCTGAGGGTTGCTTTATCTTTTCATTTCTATCACTCACCGATTCTAACCTTCATTTTAGTCCTTTCCTCTCAATTTAAAAGATGCCTCAATCAACTTCAACTTGCTTCATCTTTCCATTCTGACGCTGACGATTCTACCCTTCATTACTCCTCTCACTTTGAAAGACTTTAAATCAACTTCAAATAGCTGCAGTTATGAGAGCTGACCTCGGAACAGGCTCACGTTGCTAATTGGGCAGGAGAAAACCATGGTTTTTCCAGTCCCTCAAAAATTCGTTCCTCTCGAATCAACAAATCTTCTATCCACTATTCGTAACATCTCTTTTATAAAAATACATAACACCAAGCCTTCCTTTTCCTTTAACACAAGCCTTCTCTTTTTCTAAATATTCCACTTTTACTTTCTTGGGAAGATCACATTATTTATTCTCTCACTAAAGAAGGCTTCAAAGGAGGTTAAGTGTTTCCGGAGCGTCTCACAACTTCTAAGGAAGGCTTCAAAGAGGTTAGTGATGTTCCGAAGCGTCCTCACAACTTCTAAAGAAGCTTCAAAGAGGTTAAGTGTTCCGAGGCGTCCTCACAACTTCTAAAGAAGCTTCAAAGAGGTTAAGTGTTCCGAGGCGTCCTCACAACTTCTAAAGAAGCTTCAAAGAGGTTAAGTGTTCCGAGGCGTCCTCACAACTTCTACACACCATCTCAATTGCTCGCCTCGCCCTGCAAAGGGGCGTTGTTAGATCTTGCATGGAGTACATATCGCCACATATCTGGGGTGGGTCCATTAATACCACTTCTTGAATAGAAGAATTCGAGGTATTAACTCTCTTCTCTCTCTCTTCTCTCTCTCTCTCTCTCTCTCTCTCTCTCTCTCTCTCTCTCTCTCTCTCTCTTCTACTTTACCTAACTCTCTCTCTCTCTCTCTCTCTCTCTCTCTCTCTCTCTCTCTCTCTCTCTCTCTCTCTCTCTCTCTCTCTCTCTCTCTCTCTCTCTCTCTCTCCAATCTTTTTCCTATTATTGCAACACTCTTTCTCCTCTCTTCCACTCTCCTCCTCTCCTACTTTCTTCACTCTCTCTCTCTCCTTACTCTCTCTCTCTCCTATTTCACTAACACTCTCTCTTCTCTCTCTTCTAAGCAGCACGCCCCTAGATTTTCATTGTCTGAACACAGACTTTGGATCTATACTTCTTTTTCCAGACCATAGTTCTCGGAGCTTACAGGATATACATTAACACGGGTAGCAACATACCATCATGTAAGACCCAGCGCACTCAAGAATTAGTCCCTTTACATCCTAACCAACGATTTAATTGCACCAGCCACTTCCTGCCATTCACAACTTTCCTACTGTACCACTCTGCATCATCCGTTCCCTTACCATCCAACATATATATCCTAAATATTTAAAACTCGGACACTTTTCCAGCTTGCTTCACCATTCTAACATAACTCACACCGAGGACTGTCCTCAATCCCAACCATAACCTTACTCTTTATTACGTTTACTTTCAAACCCCTTTTTTCCACACCCTGCCAAATCTCTGCTACCAATCCTCTCAAACTCTTTTTCAAGATTCACCACACAAAACCAAATCATCCGCCTATAATAAGTAGGGCACCCTCACTCTCTTCCATTCTCATTCATTCTAACACCTTCCCGTGCCACCCCACTTAAATTCTATTTAATAAATCCATATACAAATGAATCACCAAGGAGGCAGGACATCCTGCCTACTCCGCTATTAAATATGAAACCATCACTTCAACTCAAACATTTTCTTACACACGCTTACCTATCGCCATACATACTTTTGATTCCATTCAGAATCCTACCACAACCACCACATATCACTTACACCTTGCCATAGAGCTTCCCTATTAATTTCCTATCCATACGCCTGTTGCAATCCATAAAACCTAAATACCAAATTATTCTCTTCTCTATTATGTTTCTTTCAATCATTTGGTTTCAAGTTGTAAAAATTTTGATCCACACATTCTCTACCACTTCCAAAACGCAACTTGTTCTTCACCAATCAGTCCCTCAGTCCCAGACGCACTCTTTCTACCAAAAAGTATAAGCATATAACTTCCCTACAACACTTCAATTAAAACTGATTTTTCCTTATCAATTCCCCTATTATATATATATTATATATATAGTATATATATATATATTATATATATATATATATAATATATATATATATATATATAATTATATATATACTATATATATATAATATATAATATTATATATATATATATATATATATATTATATATATATATATATATATATATATTATAATTATATATAATAATATATATATATATAATATATATAAATATATATAATATTATATATATAATATATATATATATATATATATATAGAGAGAGAGAGAGAGAGAGAGAGAGAGGGAGGCCAGCTTCCCGAAAGCATCATGAATGTAACTAAAAAACTATAACAGCTACAGGAAAATAAATAACAGCTGCTTTCCCGAAGCCGAATGCCAAGCCCATGGTTGCAAAATCGACTCGGGGGGAAAACGCTTCGAATGAAAAAAAAATTACATTATTAAAACCAATCAGATGAACAAAAAATTTGACGTAGTACCTGAAAACGGCACGAGGCGCCCGTCGGATTCAAGCTGACAATTGAAAACAATTACCCTATATACTTATAGGAATGTATTGCAAGGGGGGATTCGATATCTCCCTATCCTTGGGGGGAGGAGGTAACTAAAAATATTAAAAATTTTGCAAGCCATGTCCGACACATTGTTTTGTAAAAGAAATTTGTTGTAAACAAAATATCCATTCCGCAGCCCGGCCCATTTATTAATCGTGAATCGAAGGATTTAACAACGGGCCTGAACTGTGACGTTTACGTGACGTAGAAGTGCGCCAAACGGGCTCGGGAAACGAATGCATATGCGCCTGTGTGCCTGCCAGGCTGCAGTCGGGCTTCTGGAACGCAGCTAAATATTTTTGTTTTCAGCAAGCAATTTCATCGTTGAAACTAAAAAAAATTATTTATATTTTAATATTTATTTATAACACCTTAAATTATTAGTATAATCTTAGGTCTGGCAGAGTACGCTTGATCTCATTAACCTTCCATTTCTGCAGTAGTACGAGAGCAAGATTTACCAAATATTGTTTTTTTTTTTTATTTCTTGGGTAAATTTTTAATTTCTTTTTATTCCTTTTGATGGGTACGAGCCGACGGAGGGACAGAGGGGACAAAGTCCCCCCCGTCGTCTCCCGGTAGGCCGAGAAAACCCCGACTCTGTCCATCTTTGTGGATAGGTTTACCCTTGGTATATCTTTTATTTAAAGAAAAAATCGACATTGGCAAATTTTAACGTTCTTCGTAGCGCAAGAGGCTCCTTCGTTCTTTCTCAAAAATGATCGTTAGTCATACAGATTTTTCAATTTTTTAACAATATAAAAGTTTAAAATATGTGACATTTATTTTAAATTTTTATTTTTATTTTTTTTTTTAAATTTATGGATACAAGTTAATTATAATTATAATTTTAATTTATTTTCCGTAGCTGTTTATAGTTTTTTGTTACAAATAGAAATTTTTCGACTGACAATTATATATATATATATAATATATATATATTAATATATATATATATATATATATATAATATATATATATATATATATATTAATATAATATTTCATATATAATATATATTTTTTTTTGGGTGCTTAGGAACCGCTTCTTTAAGGTTGATTGAGAAGTTAATGTGCTTACAATTTTATTTTTCCTACTTCTATTTTACAAGTGAGGGTTGGACCCCTTGTCCTAAAAAAAACAAAAACAAAGAATTAGGACAGGGTGAACCTAGTTATTACTATTCCACATATGAATCATATTCTGCAGAAGAATTTCTACAGAACATGAAGCTTATGTGGAGTAGTAGTACAATTGATTGTTAGTTTGAGGGAGGCTGTTTTATGTATATGCATATACAGGCAGAAAAAGGTTTCTCCCCGATATACATTCGCATAAAGCAGCATTACATTTGATATGAGTCTCACACAGTACAAAAGATTATTAGTTTGGGAGAAGCTGTTTTATGTATATGCATATACAGGCAGAAAAAGGTTTCTCCCCGATATACATTCGCATAAAGCAGCATTACATTTGGTATGAGACTCACACAGACACATATATTAAATAAGTTGCGTGAGTTTCTAGACTTTGAAGAGGACGAGAGAGAGAGAGAGAGAGAGAGAGAGAGAGAGAGAGGAGAGAGAGGAGAGAGAGAGAGAGAGAGAGAGAGAGAGAGAGAGATTTTTGGGCTGTTCACCTCTGCGCTACTATTACCCTGCTTGGCCTCTCTCTAAACTGCTATGTAACGCACACGTCCACTAGGGTTAGATATAGTAAATACCGATCTATGCGACCTCTATTTACTATATTTTCGCTAAGATATGTGTAAAGTTTCTAATTCTAACATTTTTGGGTTGTTCACCTCTGCTCTACTATTACCCTGCTTGGCCTCTCTCTAAACTGCTATGTAACGCACACGTCCACTAGGGTTAGATATAGTAAATACCGATCTATGCGACCTCTATTTACTATACTGATGTTAAATTATATTAAAAAGTTCCTAAATCTAACATTTTTGGGTTGTTCACCTCTGCTCTACTATTACCCAGCTTGGCCCCTCTCCAAACTGCTATGTAACGCAAATGCCCACTAGGGTAAGATATGTGTGGAAATAACGGCCTATCCCAGAGCTGTTATTTCCCACATTATACTTAAAATTACATGCGACTCTTAATATCCACCTAGTTTTCTCTTTACTCTAGCCTCTGACCGCTAAGTTAGGCTAATTGCTTGAACGCTACCTAAGCCTACCGCAAATTTTCACTGGCATGCATGAACACTTCGCTTTGTTTTCCTACTGGATTTTAGGCATTCTTTTTGATACGCTATTCAATCTGATGCGTTTTCATTGCAACCAATTTCTAACCTCAGCTTTAGGCTTCACCGACTAATCTAGGTTCGCCTAACTTTGGTCTATTTACCCTAAAATAATGTACTTAATAGGCTGCCCTTTTTCTAAACTCACCTTGGTTCTGGGTTTAATTATATAATTAACATCAATTTGCTCGTATTTTAATAATATGTTGTAATTTTGCTATTATTTTATATTAATTCTCTAGAAGGAAGTTACATGCTATTTTTTTTTTGGAAAAAAAAGTGATAACTAATCTATGGAGGCGTGGCTTAGTTCCACGAAACGACAACAACATTTTAAACATAGGGCGTGTTCGGCTCTACCCTGTAACTTCGTAGTTCGGCTCTGTAGTTCAGCTCTGTATAGATGTTCTTTCCACTTCCCAGAGAGTGGCCTTCCACAGTACCCCCCTGCAGAGCTGAGGCCGGGGCGCTCTAATCCCGGTAGCGGAGTGGCCGGCGCAATTGACGGCCTCTGCTCGATAAGTCTCTGGACGCAGGCGGCTGCAAACCAGGACGAGGGCAAGAACGAGGAGCTGGTGTTGGAGGTGCAGGAGTGTGGACGAGAGGGCGAGGGATACGAGAGGGAAGTGGAACATCTGCAGTACGACTTGTGGAAGGCATGGCAGGAGGTGGTGGAATGGGAGGGGACGGTAGAGGGAGAGGAGAAGGAGGAAAAGGAAGAGGATCTGGGTCAAGAGGAAGGAGTGGTGGAGATGGAGAGTCAGAGGGAGATGAAGGAGGAGAAGAGATTGGGAGGAGGAGGAGAAGAAGGAGGTGGAGAATCTGGCTCAGGATAAGAAGATGATGATCCAAAGGCAACCCACAGAACAATTAGAAGACTTCATTAGAACATCACAACCAGTACCAGAGCATCACAATTCAGACGACGTCCAGAGGACTCCGACCCATCAAATAGGCACAGCGATCTATGAGCACACGACCCTCGAACGAATAATAAAACCCGTCAAAAACACACACAAGGTCAACGCACGATAGGAAGCTGTACCTCTAGACAAGAACCACACAACACATTCCCTCTCCGACACCCACAGTAACACCACAGGGAAGGCGCACGTGTACAATATGGGTTGGAAGAACAGCCTCACCACCGAACACCCCGGACGGACCAATCACCACGGCGCCATCAACACAAACAACAAACCACGATACACAAAACGCACCCAAAGACCAGCATAACTAACTATCCACCACGCAGAACGCTACAACGAAGATCGCACCTTTGCCGGCGGTCGGAGTAGGTCTCCAGGAGAGAGCACAGCGTTTCAACCGGGTGAGGTATAGGGTGGGATCAGCAGTAGCAGGAGGGAAAGATTGAGAGAAGAACTCGCCCGGCAGACGGAGAGTAGAGCCATAAACGAGTTCTGCAGCTGAACACTGAAGATCCTCCTTAACGGCCGTGCGTATACCCAGCATAACCAAAGGAAGAGCCTCAGTCCAGTGTTCTGGTTGTGGATGTGCCATGAGTGAGGCTTTAAGCTGACGGTGGAACCTCTCACAAATCCCGTTCGAGATAGGATGGAAGCTGGTGGTATGGATCTTCTCAGAACCCAGCAAGCGCATCAAATCTTTCCAGAGGAAGGATTCAAAAACGCGACCTTGATCAGTCGTGACCGAGAGAGGAATTCCGAACCGAGAGATCCAATGGAACAAGAAGGCTTTAGCTATAGATTCGGCAGTGGCAACAGAGAGAGGGATAGCTTCAGTCCAACGAGTGAACCTATCAATACAGGTGAGGATATATCGCTTGCCATGAGAAGGTGGGAGAGGTCCAACAATGTCGATGTGGACTCTCTCAAACCGTTGCCCGGGAGGCAAGAAAGTGCCTAAGGGAGCTTTAGTATGTCTTTGCACTTTAGAGCGCTGACAAGCCATACAGGCTTCGGACCACAACGACTCCCAGACTACGTCACGCGCACACACAGCTTAACACTAGTGACTACCACGGACCACACACAAAACGAGCCACACGTCTAAGTTTTCGCGAGTCGCAAGCTCACGACGCCAAGGGAGCCTAGTCGAAAGCGAGTGGAGCATTGCAGAAGACTGCCTTTCGCAGAGAATTTGGAACGAAAGGGCGAGGGGTGGCCTGTTGAAGTGTCACACAAGAGTCTCTTCTCTATGCCCGGAAGATTGAGCCACTGCAGCTGTAGAGAAGAGTCCTGCTGAAGATCGATATTGTCTTGCTCCTGGCACGTGGCCATGGCTGCGTAATCAATGTCAGGAATGGGGGAAAGAGCGTTAATTTCAATCCGAGAAAGAGCATCCGCGGTGAAATTATCCACTCCGGAGATGTGACGTATGTCTGTCGTAAACTGGGAAACGAATTCGAGATGACGAGCTTCACGGGGGGAGTGACGTTCATGCCGTGAAGCCATTGCGAAAGTGATCGCTTTGTGGTCGGTCAGGATGTGGAACTCCCGTCCTTCCAAAAAGTACCGAAAATGGCGAACAGCAAGGTACATAGCAAGCAATTCCCGTCCAAAAGCACTATACCTTGTTTCGGCGGGTTGCAGCTTGCGTGAAAAGAAGGCAAGTGGGCACCATTCGCCCCTTTTGGAACTGCTGAAGCACCGCACCAACAGCAACAGCGAAATCGGAGGCATCTACCTGCACTCTCGCTGGTGCGGTATCGTGGGGATGAACTAAAAGAGTGGCGGAGGCGAGGGCTTCTTTGGAAGCCTCAAAAGCAGACTCTGCTGCCGGAGACCAGTCGACTTTAGTGGTGCTGCCTCGCTGTTTAGGACGAATGAGTGCGGTAAGCGGGCCTAGGAGGGCTGCCGCTGATTTCAGAAATCTGTGGTAAAAGTTGATCATTCCCAGATATTGACGAAGTTGCTTTTGATTTTGGGGGAAGAGGAAAGGCTCGGATAGCGGCGACACGGTCTACAAGAGGGCAAATACCCTCAGCCGAGACTGTGTGACCAAGGAATGTAAGAGAAGACGCGCCGAATACGCACTTGGTAGGATTGAGACGAATTCCCGCATCATCCAACCTACCAAAAACGGCACGTAGGTGATCCATATGTTCTTCAGGAGAGGAGGAAGCGACTAAAAGATCATCTAAATAGGCCCAAGCAAAAGGAAGGCCACGGAGGATAGAATCGATGAACCTCTGGAAGGACTGGGCTGCATTTTTCAAACCGAATGGCATTCTTGTATACTCAAAGAGGCCAAAGGGGGTGATTACAGCTGTCTTGGGAACGTCCTCCGGAGCCACGGGTATCTGATGGTAGGCTCGAATTAAGTCCAAAGAAGAAAAAATGGTGTTGCCAGATAGGTGGGAAGTGAAACTTTGTATATGCGGTACAGGGTACCTATCCGGTGTTGTGGCAGAATTCAAAGCCCTAAAATCACCACAGGGTCTCCAATCGCCCGTGGTGCCCTTAGGGACCATGTGTAGCGGAGAAGACCAACAACTCTTGGAAGGGCGCACAATGCCAAGTTGCAACATGTGATCAAACTCGGCCTTGGCGGCTTTGAGTTTATCAGGAGGGAGGCGGCGAGCTCGAGCAAAGGTGGGTGGGCCAGTGGTCTCTATATGATGTTCCACAGAATGCTTAAGAGGGGTGTCTGAAGAGCAAGGATGCAATAAAGAAGGAAAGTCCTCCTGCAGGATAGAAAGGAAGGGAGACACTACCGAAGAAGGCGGGGCGATAGCGGAAATGCCCCTTAGCTCTGAAGAACCTAGGGAACCGTGAGAGTAAAGAGAAGTATCACCGTCAACTAGACGCCTATTACGAAGGTCTACCATAAGATTGAAATGGGACAAAAAGTCAGCGCCGAGGATGGGCTGTGTCACTTCAGCGACGAGAAAAACCCACGGGAACTGGCGGCGGAGAGACAGATCCAACGTACATAAACGCTCTCCATATACCGGAATGGAAGAGCCATTAGCAGCGAAAAGTTGACGGCCTGAAAGAGGGATAGCCGAGTCTTGAGAAGGGTTGTGTGGTAAAATCGAAAGGCTAGCGCCGGAATCGATCAAGAAGGCAAGTTTAGTGGACTGATCGTAGATACGAAGAACATCCTGTGTAGTAGGAGGGGAAGAAGAAAAAGCACCAGCATCTCCCGTCGCCCCTACGACGGGTTGGCTGCTGAGTTTCCCTGATAGAGAGGGCAGGAAGGATCGCATTTCTTGGCATCCATGCCGAAAGTATGGTGATAATAACAGTACCCATGAGGATACTGGCGCTGGCGTGAGGAAGAAGCAGAAGGTGAACGAGGACCGCGAGAAGGACGAAAGTTGGAAGGAGTGGGATCACGAGAGCGAAAAGTGTTATTATTAATTGCCGCTGTAAGGGAGAGAAGGGCCGTTTTAATATCGGCCATGCCAGTTTCGAGAACCGAAACCCGGGTATCCAGAGCTGCCGAAGGAGGAGGTTGTACTGCGAAAGCGTGAGAGTAGGAAGGTTGGTGTGGGTGAGAATAAGGAGGTTGAGCTGGATAGGCGGCAGGAGGCGGTTGAGGAACAAGAGGGGGAGGAAGGGTGGCGGAGTTGTTGGTAGAGTACTGGGGAATGTGTTGGGCGTGAGTTGTAGATGGTTGAGGAGGTGCGAGAGTTGAAGAGGTAGGAGAAAGAGAGGAAACGGCGTAAGAGGTGTGGACCAAAGGCTCCACCGGAGGGCGCAAAATTCTGTCTGCTGTAGCGGCAAACTCAGTGAGGGACAACGTCGGGTTTATTGATTGCAGTACGCTGTGATGTCGAGCAGGCATCTTCTGGAGGAAGAGGGTGCGAATTATTTTCTCTTCCCGTGTAGATGGAGTGCCGCCCAACAAACCCAGCATCCCTACCATCAATTCCGAGGGTTTCTGGTCGCCCAGTGAGATGCCTCCAAGCAGAGTTTCCAATTGTTCCTCTCTAGTGGGAGCCAAGCGGTCGATAATAAGGGTTTTGAGCGTGTTGTAAGGGGTTGTAGAGTTTCTAGTTGTTGCCAGGCCATCCCTGATTTTGAGGAGGCAAGATTCTGGTAGAGCATTCACAACTCTCGAATATCTCTCCTTCTCGTCTTCGATGGTCAGGAGCGCTGACTCAGCCAGGTCAAACCAAAGCTCGGGATTGTTTACGAAGAAAGGTTGCAAATGGAATGCTCGCGAGGGAGTAGACATGATGAAAGGCGTAGAAGTTGGCAGAGTGAAGGAAAGAAAAGAAGTTAAATAAGATGTGGAGCGAGCGGAGGCACTAATAACGGATTTTATAACTCCAAATTCTAATTCAAAATCGCTCTCCAAAAAGTCGACCTCGGGAAACATTTTTGAAATTTATTTTTTAAATTTTGACTTAGTCCTTCGAGTTATAAACGGTTCCATAAGAAACGTCACTATTTCAAAAACAAGGAACGTATTTGAACGATAATAATAATAATAATAATAATAATAATATGTAAATAATAATATATATATATATATATATATTCAAATATTTTTATAGATACAAATAATAATAATAATAATAATAATAATAATAATAATAATAATAATAATAATAATAATAATAATAATAAATTTGATAAGAACAATAAAAAAAATAAAAAAATACCCGAATGTAGAACAAATTATATGTTCCGTATGAAATACAGAACTGTACCAAGGTAGGGGTCCAACAGCGTTAGTTTGATACTCTGCTGACGGAAGCTGGCTCTTGATGGCTGCAGCTGGGCTCGTGAAAGCTGTGAAGGAGATAGAAAAAGGCACAAACACAATGAGTGGGTAAATACCCGTTAAAAAAAACAATACCTACAAACGGTACAAAAGTGATTGGGTTCGTTTGTAATAGTTTTTCCTGGCCTTGTTGTGGGTGTTCTGATTCCCGCCTGGGAATCTAATCTTCACTCTTCGGGGTCACTATCTGAAGCTGGGTGCTTAGGACCGCTTCTTTAAGGTTGATTGAGAAGTTAATGTTCTTACAATTTTTATTTTCCTACTTCTATTTTACAAGCGAGGGTTCTGTCCTAAAAGAAACAAAAACAACAAGGCATTAGAACAGGGTAATCCTAGTTATTACTATTCTACATATGAATCATATTCTGCAGGAAGAATTCCTACAGAATATGAAGCTTATGTGGAGTAGTAGTACAAATGATTATTAGTTTGAGAGAGGCTGTTTTATGTATATGCATACACAGGCAGGAAAAGGATCCTCCCCGGTATACATTTGCATAAAGCAGCATTGCCTAGTTATTACTATTCCACATATGAATCATATTCTGCAGGAAGAATTCCTACAGAATATGAAGCTTATGTGGAGCAGTAGTACAAATGATTATCAGCTTGAGAGAGGCTGTTTTATGTATATGCATACACAGGCAGGAAAAGGATCCTCCCTGGTATACATTTGCATAAAGCAGCATTACATTTGATATGAGTCTCACAAAGTACAAAAGATTATTAAAAAAAATTGCCTAGGTTGTTGTAACTTCTTTGACTAGAGAGAGAGATAGAGAG